>JAKCPI010006349.1:0-42353 GCA_023213315.1 Euborellia annulipes | reverse complement strand
TGGATAAATAAAATTAAACTAACTCATTCATACTTCTAACACCTCTCGCTTCACTGATTCCAGAAAAATACTTTAGTGGCAATTAAAATAACATTTAGTTATTTAACAAATATTTTAGCATATTTTTTAAAAATTTGTTGTAGTCACCCAATGTTATCTTTTATTTAAATTCATTACAAAAAATCAAATTAAGAAGTTTGATATTACTCAATTTCTACAAGATAATTTATATCAGGAAGCAGCATAAATTTTTTTTGTCCTCTCCTAATACCACTTTAATGCAAAGATTTTGATCATACAAACTTCAAAATATTTTTTTTTGCGAGACGTCAAAGTGGGATAATAATAATAATCCATATTATAAATGAAATACTGGACATACCTCTACTTTTTATCATTCATGAAATGGACCCTTGCGAGGGTTATGAGATCAGCTGCCGAAATGATACTTTTAATAAATAAGCAGACACACTCTAAGATGAACTGGCTTCATCCCATATCAATCTAAATGGGTTATTATTTATTTACTGATGGCTAACGCCAATGTAACAGTTACAACATTAATTTACAAAGAATAAATGGGATCGTTTTGAATCACTGATAATCAGCTTCATGTACTTCGCTGCATTAAAAATCTGGTGTGACTGGCGCACAGCACACAACTTTCTCTTACCTTCGGTAATCGAAAGTTGTGTTCTGTGCTTGTCACACCAGATTTTTTGTGTCGACATGTATTTAGTTCCCGGCAGTAGGGAATATTTGAATTCAGATGTAAAATTTATAAGTATGGGAAAATATTTATATTTTGTTACCATGGCAACCATTTCTCCTATCTTTCCTATGAAGCACAAGAGTAAAGTGTGCTTCAAACAATTTTGAGGGCAAAACGAGAATATGCATTTGATAGAGCATCTAAAAAATAATTGATTTTTGAATTTTAATCAAAATCGTTAGAGCGAATTTTGAGAAAATCGAAAAAAACTGAAAAAGTACATCAGTAAAGTACTAGTACTCTTTGGCCGATTTTGATTAAAAGCTTATTTTTCCGGTCCCGGGGGTGTTTAACTTAAATATAAAATTTCAGCCTCATAGCTCAATTCCTTCATGCTTAAAATTGAACACGACACACCCACCCACCCACCCACACACCCACCCACCCACAGACATTTTTACTTTCTCTTTAATTTGTGTATATTTAATATATATATAAAGAGAAAGGATAGAGATTTGGGATAAAGAAAAAGATGAGATGTTGAGGGTTTTTGTTGAAGGTTTGGGTGTTCTGAGAAGAAAAAAGAGGGGTGGTGGCGGCTTGGTTTCTATGGGTGTGTGTGTGGGTCTGTGTGTGTGTCTGTGTGTGTGTCTGTGTGTCTGTGTGTGTTCAATTTTAAGCATGAAGGAATTGAGCTAGGAGGTTGAAATTTTATATTTAAGTTAGGCACTCTCCTAGGGCGTGAAAATAAGCTTTTAATCAAAATCGACCAAAGAGTACTAGTACTTTACTGATGTACTTTTTCAGTTTTTTTCGGTTTTCTCAAAATTCGCTCTAACGATTTTGATTAAAATTCAAAAATCATTTATTTTTTAGGTGCTCTTTCAAATGTATATTCTGATTTTGCTCTCAAAATTGTTTGAAGACCACTTTACTCTTGTATTTCATAGGGAAGATAGGAGAAATGGTTGCCATGGTAACAAAATATAAATATTTTCCCATACTTATAAATTTTACATCTTGAATTCAATTGTACCCTACTGTCGGGAACTAAATATATGTCGACACAAAAAATCTGGTGTGACAAGCACAGAACACAACTTTCGATTACCGAAGGTAAGAGAAAGTTGTGTGCTGTGCGCCAGTCACACCAGATTTTTTGGATTCAGGGGACCTCAAAACGTGAAGATCCATCAAAATCTCGACATCGAATTTTTGACATGAATCCAATACTTTCTCTCTATATATATATTACATATATACATAGGTAAGAGAAAGTAAAAAGGACTTAGGATTAAATAAAAATTCTAGTTTCTTTGTGGGTTAACAGGCCTTATCGATGGGACTTTATCGTTAGTCGAAACTAAGAAAGTATTGCGATCATGTCAAAAATTCGATGTCAAGATTTTCATGGATATACATGTTTTGAAGTCCCCTGAGTCCAAAAAAGTTGGTCTGTGTGTGTGTGTGTGTGTGGACATTTTTTGACCATGAAGGAAATGAGCTAGGAGGTTGAAATTTTATTTATAAGTTAGGCACCTTCTGAACTCGTGTAAATAAGCTTTTAAACAAAATCGGCCAAAAAGTACTAGTACTTTACTAATGTACTTTTTTAGTTTTTTTTTTTTATTTTATCAAAATTCGCTCCAATGATTTTGATTAAAATTCATAAATCAACTATTTTTTAGATGCTCTTATAAATGTATATTCTCATTTTGCCATTGAAATCTTCTGAAGACCACTTTACTCTTGTTCTTCATAGGAAAGATAGTAGAAATGGTTCCCATGGTAATAAAATATAAAAAATATTTTTCTATGTTTTTCTATACATTTTGGATTCTATAATAATATATAGGCGGAAACTAATCATATCTCGACACAAAAAATCTTGGGTGATAAGCACATAACACAACTTTTAATTATTTAGAGAAGAGAAAGTTGTGTGCTGTGCGACCAGTCACACCAGATTTTTTCTGTCTTTGTGCAAGGGATAATTTGCATAAAATAAAAATAATTTATTTTTCTTTAAAAGATAATCTTTTAAATTAATCAATTTCATTTTATTGCTTGTGTTCTATTAATAGACCATTGTTGGCGCCTCGCCCCCTCCCACTCCAGCCAGTGCGGCGACCGTCGCCGCCTCAGAGAGCAGCCGCCAGTCAGTCAGTCTACAGGCAGGCGACGCGTTGCGATGCTGCAGCTCAAACGCCAATGCATCATTCTCTCTCCTCTCTTCGTTGAAATTCTCTCGAATTCATCACCAACAGGTAAATATCACTCAATTATTGATTGCGTTTCAATTTAATTATAAAAGCGAGTAGAAGAGATACACGTTGGTGAATTCAATAGTGGAATTTTTTTTTAATACCATTTATTTTCAAAAAATAAGATATTTAAACATTTTATTTCGTCTCTTTAATTAAATGTAAATAATATCAAAATTTTAATTCAGATATCAAAATTCTTTGGAAAAGGTGAAAATTAAAAAAAGAAAACCTTAATATATTTATATTATAACTAATTCGTTTCCGTTTTGAACAATCTTCCGAGCTGTGATAAAATTTATTTTTATAAAAAGAGAAATTTTTGTTAATTTGTTAAAAAACTTTTCCATAAACGAAATTCTAGTTCAGAATCGTTTGTCTTGATTATGATATAAATATATTAACGAATCAACTCAAAATGTATTTTCTTTTTTAATTTTCATCAACAAATTAAAGTTACATTTAAATAATTATGAGTAGGTACCAATCAATTGAAATAAAGCCATTTGGTATCCAAATGGCTTAAATAAAATCATCGGACTGCCTGGGATCCGAACCCTTGACCCTTGGTATACAAGGCAGGCGCAGTGCCAACTACGCCAAGCCTGAGGGCTGACTTTTTTTAAATGTCTTTTAAAAGCAATAATTCGCAAAAAGTCATTAACAATGAAAATCGTCTAATTTAATTTTATTTCTTGTATTATTGACAGGCATTGTTGGCGGTGCACGCTGGCTTCCCCCACTCCAGCCAGCGCGGCGACCGTCGCCGCCTGAGGCATCAGCCTGCAGTCAGTAGATAGGCAAGCAGGCGACGCTGCAGCACACTCTCTCGAAAACATCACCACTAGGTAATTATCATTCACTCATTATATATTCCGCTTCCACTCTATAGGATCGCTGAAAATATAGATAATTAATTTAAGAGTTAAAATAAAATAAGATCGAGTCTGTCCTAAGCTTTTAAATAATATTATAAGATTCAATAAATGCCCGAACTCTCTCTCTCTCTTCTTCCGTTTATTTTTTTTAAAGTGAATAATTATAAAGATTACTAGTACTTTACTGATGTACTTTTTCAGTTTTTTTCGATTTTCCCAAAATTCGCTCTAACGATATCGGCAGAAACTAAATATATCTCGACACAAAATAATCTGTTAGATAATAATTTAAATATTTACAAATTAATTTGTAATTGGCTTCTTTCTCTCTTTCGCTCCCAAAGTCACTGAAGGCGAAACAGATAATGAAAAGTTTCTATCTCATTTGGGATTCAATTTTCAACCCGTCTCTTTAATTGATAGCTTATATATATATAGGTCTATTCTCTAAAAACCGACGTTAAAATTTAAAATAAACCTACCTCCCCAATTTTCAAAAAATAAAAATTATTATACCTCCTAGCACTCTGTAAGTTTAGAAAAATTTTAAATTCTTTTTTCTTATTTGAGCGAAAATTAAAAAGCTTCATGAGGAGTTAAATGTATTTCTTCCCTTGATCCGTAGAAGGCCTACAGAGGTAAAGCATTAGCTTCATGTGCTCTTGTTTGCCTCCCGTTTTAAGTGTGAAATATTTATTTCAATTAAATTGGCTTCCAATCAAATGAAAATTATAGGGACGGGGTCGAAATGTTTGTTCTCAGATGCAAGACAAAAAAAAAATTATTTCTTTTAACATTTTTATTTAAACTAGCTGCATAGACAGATTTGGAGGACCTAGTCTCTTTAAGCCTCAAAATTTTTTTTTGATTATTGTTAATACTTATAAATTTTATTTTTTCTATAAAAACAAGCTATGCATCTAGACTTGGACGGCCCACTTAGAATTTGAATCTCACACCGAAAATATTTTTTATTTGACTTAATAGTTATTCAGATATATTTCATTTCTCTTAATATTTCAACTTCGAAGGCCAATTCAGCTGCGCTAAATAAAATTAGGAATATTAATTATTTGTTTTTTCAAGAAATAACATTTCCATGTCATTAATGAATATTAATGAATTCATTGGGTGTTATATTATCAGGTACAAGCCCTCAGGAGAGGAGTTTATTAAATTTTGAGGAATTTGTAATTTTTTATCTAAAAATAAAATAAATAAAGAGAATTATAGTATTTCTTGGTCCACTGGGGGGGGGGGGGGGGGGGACACATACTAATTTGCTTCTGATTCTAGTAGAATGTTTTCAAACTTTTAATAAAAGGAATTAAATTTTTTTTTTTCAGATAGTCCTTGAACTTATGAGACAATATTTCTCGGACTCAATCTCCAGATGCTGTACCTTACCTAAACAAGCATCATCATACAGAACGAGACTTAAACAAAAAGTTGGAGGGGTTATTATTACTTTATACACGAATGATGAAGGACATTACTCTTCGAGTCAGCTGGTAATTTTTTTTCTTAAATTAATTTTCATTAAAACAAATTTGACTTTCTATTGCCTATATTATATTTTTATTATATTTAGAAAGCATTGTTTTTTTTTTTATATAAGCTGAAATAGTTTTTTAGCAAAACTATTCAAAAATGCATTACATTTTATTAATTACTGTCGTTTTCTTTTCTTTCAGTTCCCAGTCTACTTTCATGAGATTGATTTGACTTCTGCCCTCTCTTCTGGAGTAACAAGTGAGCCTCTCTTCTGCTGCAACAATTCTTCTCGAGTAGCAACTGATCTTCTCTTCTAGTCTTTCTACTGAGCTTCTCTTCTCAAGGAACTTGAAGTAAGCCCAGCGATTATATTAAAGGAGACTCAGATTTTTTACAGTTTCACTAGAGTTGAGTCTCTTAAATTTTTACAGTCAAAAAGAGTCAAGTGATATTCTTTTAGAAATTGTTAATAACAGCACTAGTTTGATGTTAAAATTAATATCGATATGATAATTAGTCCAATCTTAAAAATTTGAAAAAATATTATAAACCATATTGGTGATATTTTTTTCAAATTTCTAATAAAGGAACAATATATCATTTCAATATTGTCTTTAAATTAGATTAACTTTAAACTATGTCTCTTACTAAATTTTTCCAAAAAAATCACCAAACTTCAAGTTGACTGATGACAATTTTAGTTCTTCAACTCAAGTGTATCTGTAATGTAAGATGACAAAAAAAAAAAAAAAAAAAAACTTAAATTCTTTTTACAACAATAATAATTTACAATCAAAGATAAACTTAAAAAGTTTAATATTTAAAAATAAAATTTTTTTTAGATTTTGATCAATAGTTGAGAATTCGCACATATACACACACACTCACACACATATATTATGTAAGTCATGTGGTTCCCAACTTATTTTCAATTATAAACCGTTACTTATTCATTTTTGTATTCATAAAACGGATAAACGAAAAACGATTAACATTTTCAAAGACAAATATGATTCTATTACTTTAATAATAAAAATAATTAAGAAATTTTCATTTTTCTTCTGAACGGTAATATCTTTAATTTTTTCATATTTTTTTTTTTTTTTTTTCGATGGCAAAGTCCGAGCCATATGACCAATAGTCACACACCAGGAGAAAATAAAACAAAAGGAAGCATAAGGGGAAACTCACTGCGGGACTGAGAGAGCCTGTTGAGGTTGACTTGAAGTCTGAAGATTGTAGGTTTTGGGGAAGATAGACAGGGAGTTGTTCCAATCACGGGAGGATGGGGACAAAGAAGATGATTGTTTTGTTCTGTTGTGGATCTGAACAATAGGGATGTGGAAGATGCTCTCTTGTGTGGAATAGTTCATTGGGTGGGATAATTGATTTTAATTCGGCAGAGATTGACATGGTAAACCTGTAGAAGAGAGGATTTGCACTTTGTCCATCGTGATGTTGTAATTTATATTTAAATTACAAAAAAAAAGAAAAAAAATGAAATTAATAAATAATAAAAATAAATTTAATTTTTATATAAAAAGAACATCTCGTGGTGCAATTGCAATGCGCGGTGGTTGAGAACCCTGATTTGCAACTTGGCTATTTTCATTTTTTTACTATATTCTTTTATTAAAGTTCATTTATTTTTAATTAGAATTTCATCATTTACCTAAAACTATAAATTTCTCTAAATAAATTATATAGATTTCTATTTTTTTCCGAATCATTCTCAGTGGCGTCATTTCAACTTTTTCTTGGGGGGGCAAACATTTTTTTTTCTTAAAATTTACTTACAAATAGGTACTCAAATTTAGCCAAAACATATTTAATTTAATTAATTGTTTAATTTTGTACAGTTTGTATACTCGTAGATGTATTTTGGAGCATTTTATTTAGAATAATATAAAATTTTATAAAAATCAGAGCCCTTGGGGGGGGGCAAATGCGTCCCCCTGCCCCCCCCAAATGACGCCACTGATCATTCTTATATCGTGTGATTTTTTTTATATATAAATAAAATAAAAATTGTAATAAATAAAGAAAAAAAAAATCAATTTATATATAAAAAAACAAAATTATAGATATTTGAAAATTTTATAAAAATTGATTATAAAATTCAATTTTCAGTTCAAATGAAGTTTAAAGATGAAAATAACTCTCTCAATCCTCTAGCTCCCTACCCTTCCTCTCAAACACTCACACACACATAGGTATTTCAGGCCCCAAACTCTCTTCCTCTTTAGGTTAGGTTTCCTTGCTGCCTTTCTGCGAGGTCACCAAGTCGTCAAGTTATAAGGTGTGTTCTGCCATTCTGGCAAACATTTAGCTAATAGGTCATGAAGAAAGGGTGGGTTTTTAGCTTCAGGGCTTCTCTTTCAGTGTATTCTTCGAGCGATTCGATGGAAATGGAGGATGGAAATGAAACAAGGTATTTACATGCCCTCTCTATAGGTGTAGGAATGGACACAAGGCCCATTTAGATTCTTTATTTACAAACTAAAAATTATATTTTGAATCAAATATTCAAATTAAAGAAATTCCATCAAAAAAGTTAAACAAATTAATTAATTGAAGCAGCCATTTTTAAACTTCACATACACATAATAAAGCTTATAATATCAATCATAAACACAAAAACCAAAACTAAACAATTTTGCTACAAAATTTATTATTTTAATTGGCTGCAAATATTTTTACCAATCTGAGTCTCCTCTTTATTTTTAATAAGCAGATCATGTCATCGATGATGAAGGGGAGGTTTCTATAAATTTAAATGTTTAATTTTCAAAATTTGTTTTTAGACTTGTTAAAATTTGTTTTTGTCAATTTTTAATTTTGAAGGTTTTTTTTTTCAACCCCTAAATCCCCTCAGATCCGCTTATTTTTATTATTTTTATTATTGCTTGCGAAAAACGAGTAAAGCCAAGAGGTCTAAAAAAAAATGGGAGTTTCAAATGCTTAAAAGATTACCAATTTAGAGATTCAGTACAAATAATAATTTAATTTAATTTTATTTAAATTTAATAAAATTAATATTTTTTATTTTGTTTGAAAAATTTCTTCGAAAGTAGCTATCTTGTAAATGTAAAATGTTCAATTTTATAATTAATTAAGAATTTGATTTATATATAATAACTCCATTGTCTCTTTACTCTTCTTCCGCAAGCAATAGTTATATAAGTAAAAATTGTAAAAAGCAAAATAAAAATTAAATTTATAGTTATCATATTTTTACTTTCTCTTACCTATGTATATATGTAATATATATATAGAGAGAAAGTATTGGATTCATGTCAAAAATTCGATGTCGAGATTTTGATGGATCTTCACGTTTTGAGGTCCCCTGAATCCAAAAAAGTGGTTTTCGCGACATGGTCTGTCTGTGGGTGGGTGGGTGGGTGGGTGGGTGGGTGTGTGTCAAATTTTAAGCATGAAGGAATTGAGCTATGAGGCTGAAATTTTATATTTAAGTTAAACACCCCCCGGGACCGGAAAAATAAGCTTTTAATCAAAATCGGCCAAAGAGTACTAGTACTTTACTGATGTACTTTTTCAGTTTTTTTTCGATTTTCTCAAAATTCGCTCTAACGATTTTGATTAAAATTCAAAAATCAATTATTTTTTAGATGCTCTTTCAAATGTATATTCTCGTTTTGCCCTCAAAATTGTTTGAAGCACACTTTACTCTTGTGCTTCATAGGAAAGATAGGAGAAATGGTTGTCATGGTTACAAAATATAAATATTTTCCCATACTTATAAATTTTACATCTGAATTCAAATATTCCCTACTGCCGGGAACTAAATACATGTCGACACAAAAATCTGGTGTGACAAGCACAGTACACAACTTTCGATTACCGAAGGTAAGAGAAAGTTGTGTGCTGTGAGCCAGTCACACCAGATTTTTTACATTTAAATGGTTTATTTGAATTATACATACAGTCAGTCTTTGACTTAAGTGACTGCTAATTAAAGTTTTATAATTTTTCTATTATAAAATTTTAATAAGCAAACACTTATTCAATTTATTAGGAACAAAATTTATTTGATATATTTTGAAATTTTTAAAAATGTTTTATTTATTTACCTCACCACAGTGGCGCAACCAGGGGGGGGGGGTTTTAGGGTTTTAACCCCCCCCAGAAGAGAAAAAAAAATTCAAATTTCTATATATTATTACAAATTATTAGAAAAGAAAAAAAAATTGTATCCTTTTTATTATAAAAAAAATAATTTCTTAAAAATATGTTTATTTTATTTAAAAAAAATTTTAACAAAAATGAAAATTGCTTATTTTTCGTAAAGTATTAATATAAAATATATATATTATATATAAGAAATAAAAAAAAAAACTAATTCTTTTGTTATTTCTCCTAAATCATAAAAAACAAAAGACTAATATAAGACTCTACATTCATTTATTGAAATTTGAATTTGTCAATGGTGATTTGAGAGAATGATGATTTGAGATGAACACGTCGAGAGCTGGTCGACCAGTCCCGTCAGGGACTGATTTTTGGGGAGTAGGGAGGTGAAGGGCCTCTCACCCCCAAACATTGGGAACCGGCTTAATGGCTTCGAGCTAGATACCGGTACACATGGGTTGGTGCGTGTCAGCGTGCACGATGCACCAGGGGAAAACAACCGGAGAATGTTTTTTTTTTTTGTAGGCTATTGAGGGTTTTTTTATGCCATAACCTTATTGAAATTTGACAATTATTTAAATAAAAATTTTACTTAAATTCGAATTATCTAAGAGGCAGTGGCGTACCGAGGGGGGGGGGGCGAGGGGGGCGGTCCGCCCCACGCCCCGAGCCGGCATAGGCCCCCATATATTTATAAAAAAAAAAAATTTAATGGAAATTTCCCCTTTAAAGGCCCCGGGGCCCTCAGGGCTCAAGTAAAAATGGGAAAATTTAGATAAAAAAAACAACAAAATTTAATGAACATTTCTCTTTGAGAGGCCCTGGGGCCCTTGGGGCTCAAGTAAAAACAAAATTTATTGAAAATTTCTCTTTGAGAGGCCCCGGGGCCCTTGGGGCTCAAGTAAAAATGGGAAAATTTAGATAAAAAAAAAAAAACAAAATTTAATGAACATTTCTCTTTGAGAGGCCCTGGGGCCCTTGGGGCTCAAGTAAAAACAAAATTTATTGAAAATTTCTCTTTGAGAGGCCCCGGGGCCCTTGGGGCTCAAGTAAAAATGGGAAAATTTAGATAAAAAAAAAAAACAAAATTTAATGAACATTTCTCTTTGAGAGGCCCTGGGGCCCTTGGGGCTCAAGTAAAAACAAAATTTATTGAAAATTTCTCTTTGAGAGGCCCCGGGGCCCTTGGGGCTCAAGTAAAAATGGGAAAATTTAGATTAAAAAAAAAAAAACAAAATTTAATGAACATTTCTCTTTGAGAGGCCCTGGGGCCCTTGGGGCTCAAGTAAAAACAAAATTTATTGAAAATTTCCCTTTGAAAGGCCCCGGGGCCCTCAGGGCTCAAGTAAAAATGGGAAAATTTAGATAAAAAAAAAAAACAAAATTTAATGAACATTTCTCTTTGAGAGGCCCCGGGGCCCTTGGGGCTCAAGTAAAAACAAAATTTATTGAAAATTTCTCTTTGAGAGGCCCCGGGGCCCTCAGGGCACAAGTAAAAACAAAATTTATTGAAAATTTCTCTTTGAGAGGCCCCGGGGCCCTTGGGGCTCAAGTAAAAACAAAATTTATTGAAAATTTCTCTTTGAGAGGCCCCGGGGCCCTTGGGGCTCAAGTAAAAACAAAATTTATTGAAAATTTCTCTTTGAGAGGCCCCGGGGCCCTCAGGGCACAAGTAAAAACAAAATTTATTGAAAATTTCTCTTTGAGAGGCCCCGGGGCCCTTGGGGCTCAAGTAAAAATGGGAAAATTTAGATAAAAAAAAGAAAATTTAATGAAAATACCCCTTGGGGTTCAGGGATATACGGTATTTTAAAAATGTTTTTGTGTATGGAGGAGAGGGATATTAAAAGATGACCACCCCCCCCCCCCAAAAAAAAAAAATTCAATATAAGGCCCCCCTCTTCTAGTTCCGCCCCAGGCCCCCAACTGCCTCGGTACGCCTCTGCAAAGAGGGACTGCGCGTCTAGTCAAAACCCCCCCCAGGAGCAAATCCTGGTTGCGCCACTGCCTCACCACTTAATCCTTGGTTTAAGGTTGAGTCGAAATCATAAAAATATTTTAAGAATTTCTATTTAAGAACAAATACAAAAGATTTTTCTCATCATATCAACGAAACCAAATTTTATTTTTTCTCTATTTATTGAAACTTTTAAAATGTCAATGGATCTCTTTTTTATTCTGCTTTATTATTTCAATTGTTGTTAGAATTAAGGGACATTATTTTTTTGTAAATATTTTTTGTAAACTTGAGCTCTCTCGGATTTCCGTTCGCTAGAAAATCAGCATGCAATCAAAAATCACTGTTTACCCCCGTTAGGCGTTAGGCAGTCTAGAGTTTGGAAGGAAGAGACGAGTTCTTGTTTTTTATTTTTTTTTTTATTTTTGATATAACTCAAAAACCGAAACTTGTCATGTTTCATTGGATTCTTGATTCTGATCACATTGATTTCGAACAGCAAGTGAATATAAAGATTCTCTTGTGGAGAGTAATAACAACCTTTCGATAAATGATTACTAGATTTAGGCAGGTATTTCATCATCAGTACTCAGTTCAGTTCGGATCCTTGTGTTAAGATGATAAGTCCAATGAAAATACAACAAGTTTCTTCTATTCGGACAAAATTAATTAGGCCTTAGGCCTATGAAAGTTCTCTTCGGCCAAAATTAAATGCATGTCTTTCGATTTTTATTATATTAGGGAATGATAGAGGTGAGGGGGATCACTCTCCCCGGGCGCAATAATATTTAAATATAGGTCCCTTTAGCTTAGCTTCACTTAAACAACAATGATATTTGAATTTGGGAGAGTGGTCACACTTAATGAATATGCAATTTTTGCACTTCTAAAGCTTTTTTTAAGATCTTTATGATCTTTCTTTTCTGATTTTTATGCATTTTATGCGAAGAATAAAAAGGAAGAATTGTGAGTGAAGTACGAACATTCATTCTTCGAAGACTATGAAGACCAAGAATACATATCAACAAAGGCATACTCTATGAAGATCAACAAAGGCAATACTTTATGAAGAAGACGCCTCCACGCCTCAACCTCTTCAAAAGAAGCTTAAATGTGTGAATTTGTGTTGTGTATTTAAAATAATATTTTTTATGTAAAAACTATGTATAAACTATTAAAAAAAATAAATGTTTCCCATTTTATTTTTCAGCCGAGGATGTCAACTTGTATTCATAATTAATTCATCAAAAGAGAATTAATTTTGAATATGAGTTTTTTATTTAACATTTTGAGATTTTTTTGTTTAGATAGTAAGCGAGCGATAGCAGAAACCAACACCTGAATGGATTTCTTCAAATGAATTTTGCCAACTTATTATGGTGCATCTTTATGAAAAAGTAATTATCTTTTTCTTATTTTTAATAGTATAGTCCTTGATATTGAATTTTTTTTTTTTGAAAAAAAAAATTCACACTTTTTTCTCATTCACACTCACACTAACACACACATATTCACACACAGTAGCGTATCCAGGTGGGGGCGAAGGGGGGCGCTCGCCCCCTCCACCCAAGGCGAAACAAGCTTTTGGCGTCCCTCGCGCATCCCCTTTTTCCCTAAAATCTCCGCCTTTTTCTTTCGTCCATCTGAGACGTTCCTATTTTCTTAAGTCTTTGGTTCTACAGAGAATAAATATTAAATAATTTACATGAAATTGTTAACTAGTTCTTATCCTAATGTCATGTACACTGTAAAAAAAAATTTCGATGATTTTACAATTTTTTTGTTGTAAGCAAATTTCAAGACCAATAGATACTAAATTTACTATACAGTTGAATTATATTTTTTACAAAACTCTTTGCAAAAATCGTTTACAAATGTGTGGTAATTTTACTAATATTTAGCAATTTTCGAGTCCAAATGTCTGGTAATTTTACCAATATTTAACAATTTTCGAGTCAAATTTGGTAATTTTACTAATATTTAGCAATTTTACAATCTAAATGTCTGGTAATTTTACAAATATTTAGCAATTTTACAATCCAAATGTTTGTAATTTTACTAATATTTGGAGAAAAAGAAAAACTGTAATATTCTTCGACTGGACCCATAGGTTATTGACCTTTAGGGGACATCTCTACCTGGATGGAGTGAAGTAAATATTTTATTTAATGAAAAAAATTCCTCCAGGATTTGAACACTGGACCTTTTTGTAGAAGCCTTGCTGCCTAGTCCATTTGACCATCGAGTCACCTGTTAACTAAGTATCTATCTCTGCTATTTGGTATTCAAGTATGACCTCATTGTAAACTATTTTTACTAAATAATAAAATAAAAAATAAACTTAAAGTTATCATAATATTATTATTTTTTGTATTATTATAACTTAAATAAATCCTTATAGTGCCAAAAATGTCTTTATTAAGAAAGCTAAAAAGCAGTCGAAACAAAGTCAGCCATGTTGGCAGGCCTTAGAAGGAAAATTACTATACCCTTGTATTGTAAAATTAGAAACCTTTTTGTAAATTTACAAACCCTTTTCTAAAAATTACAAACCGTGTTCTAAAATTACAATGCCGTTGTATTGTAAAATTAGAAATCGTATGGTAAAATTACAATATTTACTCTAATTTTCCAAGAGAATTGTAATTTTAAAAGGTTTTTGGTTGTAAAAATTTTTTGAATGCATAAATTTGTAAATTTTGTATACAAATGTGTGGTAGTTATCATTTACAAGGAAAATTTGTAAATTTACTATACTAAAACATACTAAAAATTAAAATTTTTTTGTACAGTCCAGGTGGGGGCGAAGGGGGGCGCTCGCCCCCTCCACCCAAGGCGAAACAAGCTTTTGGCGTCCCTCGCGCATCCCCTTTTTCCTAAAATCTCCGCCTTTTCTTTCGTCCATCTGAGACGTTCCTATTTTTCTTAAGTCTTTGGTTCTACAGAGAATAAATATTAAATAATTTACATGAAATTGTTAACTAGTTCTTATCCTAATGTCATGTACTTCACTTCTTTTTTATTTCATTTTTAATAATTATATTCTGAGAAAGAAAATATGGTAATTTAAAAAATACTAACGTTATTTTATTTTTATTATCATACTAATTTGATATTGTTAATCCTTCATATTTGAGAAACTGTCTGTATTAGAAGTTTTACATTTAAGATGTTCTCTCTCGTGTTATTATAACTAAGCCCTTTTGTCACTAGAGTGTGCTTAGGAGAGAAACTTTTTCTTTTGTAAAATTTTACATGTTCTCTCTCTCTGTCTCTACACCTTTCATGGAAATTAATTAGCATGCGCTACACTACCTGTGCAAGTTGATCCAATCGAGGGAGCCGAGACTCCGCAGGGCTTCATAAGGAATCTCGTCTAATTCATTATAAGAAAGATCGAGGGATCGGAGAACTCCTCGCATCCCACTGGAACAACACACAACACATCCAGACATTAATTAAGGGATTAAAAACTAGGAAGATATCATTAGGCAGATTTGATGCTTTGAAGGGAAATTAATATATTGAAAACAATGAAACTTTTTCATATTTTTATTATTTGGATTTATTTGCAACTAGCAACATCCAATTGAATAAGAAAGTTAAAAAAAACATGTGGAATGACTTCCCCGAGACTTTTTCGTATGTTCTTTTGGAATTACGTCTGGGTGTGTGTGTGAACACGATTGCTTAAAAACCAAAGCAGCTAGATGGATGAAATTTGGTATATACTCCTTACACATAAATTGTAGATCTCTATCAACTTTGAGTATTTGTTTTACAAATTCATTTGTTTATATTACCATGTTTTTTAATGACACCTGTATGATTTTGTTTTGATTTTTCTTTCCAAAATTTACGAAAAATGTCTTTTTCTTCTGTGGTTATTTCAAAAACTATTCAGTTTTCGAAAAAATATCAAAGAATAAAAACTTTTTAAAATAGAGTATTTTATCATAATATAACAAAGAAATTGAAAATTTCGAAATTTTTGAAAAAACTTTTTAAGTAAAGTACTACTTCCAAGTGACGTATTTACTCCAAAAGTTGATAGACATCTACAATTTTAGTGTAAGGAGTATATACCAAATTTCATCGATCTAGCTCCTTTGGTTTTTAAGCAATCGTGTTCACACACACACTGACATAATGCCCAAAATGGTATTTTTGGACTCAGGGAGGTCTAAAACGTGGAGAAACATCAAAATCCCGAAGTCGAATTTTTTTACGATTACAATATTTTCTCTTTATATTCTATACGAGAAAGTAAAAACGATATTTATATAGATTTTTTTAGAACGGAGAAATTTGCCATCTCGACTTTCTTTCTGATTTCGTAATCCATCAAATTCACATATACTGTACAATTACAATTTTTGTGTTGGGAGCAGCCCAGAAAGCCCATAACAGAACACAACTTTCGATTACCGAAGGTAAGAGAAAGTTGTGTACTGTGCGACCAGTCACATCAGATTTTTTAACATGTATTTGGTATTTTGATTTCAAAAGTTATTTATGTTAACTTTTCATAAAGTTTGTTCTTAATATTTACTTTTTAACGAAACATTTTAAGGACATATTTAGGCAAATATAGAGTCTATATACAAACTTTTTTGTTTGTCTTTTATGAACTTTTTGAGATACTTTGTAAATATGGTTGACTACATAGATTTTAGAGCTGGAACAATTAACCAGTGGCGTAGCGAGCTTAACTCCCGCCCTGGGCACAATACCTTCCCCCCCCGCATTCGAAACCATATAAATATTATATGTAAAATATACTCGCAAATTAATAATTAAATAAAGTAAAATAAATAAAGTCATAGGCTTTCTGGTATTACCCTAATTTGTTGGGGACTTCCACAACCTGTCGCAAGTGTCACGGATATGTACAGTCACGGATAAAAGTATCCGGAAAGTAACAAAGATTCATTTTTTCGTTTTTTTTGTCGTTTGAGATAACAAGGGCGGATACAGGGGGGGGGTAAAGGGAGTAATTACCCCCCCCCCCCGAGATTTAAAAAAAATTATTTTTAATGTAAAATTTTAAAAATTAATACTTAAAAATTTGATTTGTATTTATATTCTGGCAAACAAGTACAGAATGCGCCTTTAAATTACCGAAATTAAGAAAAAATAGTGTGCTGTGCGACGAGTCACACCAGATTACCCCCCCCCCCTGAGAAACACTTCTGGATCCGCCTTTGGGAGATAAAGGGTCGAAAATTGTGCGAAATCTAAATTCATCTTGATTTTATTTATGAATATTTTCCTCAGATAAATATTTTCCGATGCTCTTGAGCGAGAAATCAATATAATATTTTTTCCCCCTATAATAATAAATAGAAAGTAATCTAATCATCTCACTTGGCTATATTTAAACTGAGATTATTAAAACCAAACAAATGAAAAATCATCGAAATTCCCTCATCAAATATCTTGGTGAATTCCAATCCTTTTTAGTCATCTAGATTGGAAGAGAATGGAATGAAGCAGAGAGGGGGGGGGGATGAATGACAGACAGGACGAGAGAGTAGGGAATTTAGTTCATAACCAGCACCACCCCTGGGGGTGATGGGTCGTGAGAGGTGAGGAGAGAATTTTCAAGTGAAGTGAACGTCGATCAAAGCCGATTTGCCTAATGGTGAATGATAGACGTTTGAAGGATTGGTTTTTAAGACGGCAGCCAGGCAGTATATAATAATTTAAAATGTCAATATTTTATATCATGATTGATAGAAATCAATCTTATTTTAATAACTTACTCAATTGTATTAGCTATAGTTCCTTTTAATATTTAGAAAATTTAAAGCTCTCTATTTCCTGAAGCCGCGGATTTTGCTGCTGACAAATTTTGATATATGGTATGTTAAGGAGGGCGGGAATCAAAAAAAGTTTAGGGATCTTCATTCTAAGCTATTGTCCGTTCCTCTTTACTTTCGACGGAGTTTTTGAACTCGTCTTCTTCCTCAGGAGAGGACATCACCGATAAAGTTCTTGTACCTTGAATTGTCTTCAATTCAGAATTATAAGCTTAACTGATTTATGTTGTGTATGATTCTCTTACCCTATATATGAAATATATCGTCGAGATTTTGATGGATTTTCACGTTTTAAGGTCCCCTGAATCCAAAAAAGTGGTTTTCGCGACATGGTCTGTCTGTGAACAAAATATCTCAGGAACTAAAAGAGCTAGGAGGTTGAAATTTTATATTTAAGTTAGGCACCCCCATGGGACGTGACACGAAGCTTTTGAACAAAATCGGCCCAAAAGTACTAGTACTTTACTGATGTACTTTTTCAGTTTTTTTTCGATTTTCTCAAAATTTGCTGCAATGATTTTGTTTAAAATTCATAAATTAACTATTTTTTAGATGTTCTTTAAAAAGTTCCTTAAAAAGTATATCAGTGAAATTTTTCGTGGAAACCGTTTGAAGTACACTTTACTGATGTGGAAACATTCGTAGCTCAGCGCCATCAATGAATCATCGCGTGGTCAAGTTGGGAATTAAAGTGCTAAGAGCAACTAAATATATTTCGACACAAAAAATCTGGTGGGACAAGCACAGTACACAACTTTCTTTTGCCAAAGGGTAAGTGTGCTGATCGACCAGTCACACCAGATTTTTTTATTCAGGCTAAGTCCCCGCCATCACTCACAATACATATTATTCTCAATACAATGAGTTATACAAAATAAACTATGAAAACTTCAATTTCTAAATTGAATGATTTAAAAAAAATGGCGGCGTCCAGTTGGAAGGTATTCATTTCCCTTCTCAGAATCTTATTCTATTGTTCCGAATATAATTTATTTGAAAAGTTTCATCTTCCATTAAAAAAAAAAAAAAAAAAACAACTCTCAACTCGCCAAGGGCTACGAAATAAATAAATAAATATTTTTCTTATCTTTCTTATTATTTTATTTATTCGTTCAATTTCTCTATCAAATAAAATAGAAAAAAATACACCTCATTTTCTTCTTCTTTCTATCATCAATTTCATCAAAACAGAAAAAATATTGAGAAATTGAAATTTACTAACATTTTGATGAATAGTTGGGTTAAAATAAAGAAAGAAAGAAAGAAAGAAAGAGAGAGAGAGAGAGAGAGTATGATATATTGCTGCCGATGGATGAATCAATTTCGTTGTTATCTGAAAACCATCATTTTCCACGATGAACCCATCTATAGATGTGATGGTCTCTTCTTCTCCGTTTCTGGCCATCATCTTCCTTTTTTGCCCCCTCTTCCTGTTCCTCCTTTATTTTATTTTTATTTTTTTTTCTCTTTCCGAGAGCCACATTTCGTGTCTAATGACTTGTTAATGGATAATTAATTTCCTTCGATTGACGCATTAATCCAAGACGTCCGAGAAGGAAGGAAACATCTATTCCGGTTTCGGGGTGGTTAAATATCTCTCTCCCCATCAAGAATTTCCACACAAAAAAAAAATTGTCTCTAATAAAAATATCAAATAAATAAATGAGAAGGTTTTTAGCGTTGCCAAGCTGCTTTTTACTTTCTCTTATTTATAGGCCTATATGTTAATATATATATATATAACGCTCACACTTTTTTCTCATTCACACTCACATTCACACAGTCTTTTCGGCAACTTAGGCCATATAAGACTTTGACGATAACCGTTATATTAATAATATATATATTTGGAGTCCCGGCATTTTTATTTAAGTCATTTGGTATCCAAATCTAATATATATAGAGAGAAAGTATTAGAATCATTTAAAAAATGTCGAGATTTTGATGGATATACACGTCCTGAGGTCCCCTGAATCCAAAAAAAGTGATTTTCGCAACATTGTCTGTCTGTGAACAAAATATCTCAAAAACGAAAAGAGCTAGGAAGTTGAAATTTTATATTAAAATTAGGTACAGTGAGGGACAATATTAAGTCCCACACATGCGTTTTCTACTTGTGATTATTTCATTGTTTTTATAAAAGAAAATGAAAATCTTTATCGGAAATTTTCTAGACCTGAATCATGGAAGTTTCCATTAAAAAATAAGAGAAAGTAATATATTGAGTGGTGAGGATATCCAGGCAGCCAAAACAATAAAGAAAATTATATTTATCTTCAAACATATCGACAAACATATGAAGTAAAGATAAATATAATTTTCTTTATTGTTTTGGCTGCCTGGATATCCTCACCACTCAATATATTACTTTCTCTTATTTTTTAATGGAAACTTCCATGATTCAGGCCTAGAAAATTTCCAATAAAGATTTTCATTTTCTTTTATAAAAACAATGAAATAATCACAAGTAGAAAACGCATGTGTGGGACTTAATATTGTCCTCACTGTACTTTCCCTGGATGTGACACAAATCTTTTGAAAAAAATCGACCAAAAAGTACTAGTACTTTACTGATGTACTATTTCAGTTTTTTTTTTTTTTCGATTTTCTCAAAATTCCCTCCAACGATTTTGTTTAAAATTCAAAAATCAATTATTTTTTAGATTCTTTTTAAAGTGTATACTTACCCACATAGCACTGCAACCAAAAATCGGACATTTCGACGCCGCAGGGACGTTCTGCGATGTCCCAAAGTTGCAGCATCGTCCCTTCGACGTCTAAATGTCCGCTTTTTGGTTGCAGTGCTATGTGGGTATACACCTGTATATTCTCATTTTGTTCGCAAAATTGCTTGAAATATTTTTCTATGTTTATAAATTTCACATTTTGAATTCTGATGTACTGCCGGAATTCTATATTGACCCAAAAAATCTGGTGTGACAAGCACATCATACAAATTTCAATTGCCGAAAGTGAAAGAAAGAGTGCTGTGCGACCACTCACACCAGATTTTTTTATTTTTCATTGAACATTAATTAGAAATTAATTAAGCTTGTAAAATTATAAATTGCCCTAAAGGGAATTTTCTAAAATATTTTATTTTTAATAATTCTCTTTAGAAAAAAATCAAAACAAAGCCCGAGGAGAGCAGATAGATAGGAAGAAGGAAGGTTAAACCAGCCGGGATTGAGTGGCTAAATAAATAGATCCAACAAGGGATTAACTTCGGTTCACTGAATAGGGAGAGAGCAAAAATCCTCCCCCATTTTTGTTCGATATTAAACCAAAAGTGGGGGAAGAGTATCTTCCTCTTTTCTACCTTTTACAAAAAAGAATTTAATTAAATCAAATCGCCCTTCGAGTCTATAGAAAAAAAAAATATATTTAGTCGTAATGAGATTAATTATTGTGGATATTTCAAATGAAATAAAAGAAAGGGAGAAGATGCACCTCCCCTCTCCCAGCATCCTGGTTACGGATTAATCGATTTCAACATGTGTTCAGCTTTCATCAAATTACTTCTTTTTTTAATGATTAAAATAAAATAAAAAATCTGGAGTGACTGGTCATTCAGAACACAACTTACCTTTGGTAAGAGAAATTTGTGTGCTGTGCTTATCACACCAGATTTTTGTGTGTCGAGATATATTTAGTTTCCTCCAATATATTCTTCCTGGCTGCATGTGACCAGTGGTCATCAAACGAACCCCAAGCACAAGAAATCTCTCAATTATTAGAATATAAAAATTGAAGTCTAATTAATTACTATTAATATTTCTTTGAATTAGGCATTCGGGCCCACTATTTTAATTCGCAGCATTATTATATACATGGTATAAAAAATAATAAGTGGAAAGTATCAATATTGATTTTATTTTTTTTTTTAATTTACGTTTCAAGCCAAAGATTTCAAAAATGTAAAATAAATCTTTATATTTGTAGCTTTTTTTATTTTGCTTATATCTGTGAAATCACCCAGGTTGAAACTTTAAAAATTTATAGTCCTAGGAGATATAAAAAAAAATATAGCCAAAGTTTGAAAAACTTCTTTTTTAGAGATTCGCCATCAAACATCCCTATTAAATAGGCAAAAAAGAGAACTTTCTTTCGAAAGGTTTTGCCTAACTAGTAGGGGCACTTGATCAGTGGCGCCTCCATTTCTCGTGGCGAGTAGGTGAACTTCTCGGCC
This sequence comes from Euborellia annulipes, assembly GCA_023213315.1. NCBI lineage: Eukaryota > Metazoa > Arthropoda > Insecta > Dermaptera > Anisolabididae > Euborellia > Euborellia annulipes. The sequence goes on along the minus strand of JAKCPI010006349.1, from coordinate 20,888 downwards.
GGACTCTTGATCTCTAGAGGACGGGCCAAATTAAAGATTTTAAATCAGTCGCCGATGTTTCGGTTCCGGTTTGAACCATCATCAGAGCTTCGAAAATATCTTTAAGCAATTATGAAACACATTCAATCTATTAAAGTTAATTATAAGATTATTTAGACCTAATATAAATAATTGAATATTATCGATTCTCTAGGAATAGAGTCTAGTAAGTAGGTTTGTTTAGGCAAAACTAAGTTTTTTTTTTTTTTAATTTATTTGAAGGGCATTTCCACCCCCTTGATACATCCCAAGACCTACATTAACACTAATCAATCGATTAAAAATTAACAACACGCGGGTGCCCACACATCTCAATAGGTTCAATATCATACAATCGGCGGTCTGTCAATGCTCAGAACTGGCATCCCCATATCATCTTATTGCAAAATGCCCTCTGCACTACAGTCACTGGGGACAGTTCCATATCAATCTCAACCCCCACTTCCGAGATCCGACCTCATTTTGCCAGTTTCTGAAATCCCCAGAGGTGAAGGCACTCTACTCACTGCAGCAGTATATTTCAGGGACAAAAATTAAAGAAAAAATATAAAATAGCCTATAAAAAAAAACATTAATTTTAAACAGGTAACCGTTGGCTCTAGTTGAAACATTATGCTTTAATAGGAGAATTAAATTCAAGTAGTCTTTTGTTTCAATGATATCATTGAACACAAAAACCTTGTGTACTTGAATTTAATTCTCCTATTAAAAAAAAAAAAAAAAAAAAAAAACAGTTCGAAGGTTTTTTTTTTTTTTTTTTTTAAACATTCACACTTTTTTCTCATTCGCACTCACACTCACACACACATTCATGCAGTCTTTTCGGCAACTTAGGCCATTTAAGACTTTAGACGATAACCGTTGTAATATATATTATCTATTGTGGGTTGAGGCATTTCTATTTAAGCCATCTGGTATCCAAATGGCTTAAATAAAATCATCGGACTGCCTGGGTCCGAACCCGCGACGTTTGGTATAGGAGGTAGGCGCGCTACTTACTACGCCAAACCCGGGGGCCAGTTCGAAGGTTATTGATTTCTTATTGCTTTGTTATTGTATTCATATTGCTTTGGTTTTTGGCCTTGCTTTTGTATTAATATTATTTTGATTTTAGGTTACTATTGTATTCATATTGTTTTGTTTATAATGATTTTTGTATAGTTAATGTATGATTTTGTAACCTTTTTTAGCCAAATGGCCTACGGCTAAAGGGAAAATAAATGAAAAGAAAAGGAAATTCCAAAATAGGAATTTAATTTACACTATAATTTAAAATACTATTGATAGTAATCAGATAAATAACGAGACTGATTTTTTTTTTAACACACACTTTTTTTCTCATTAACACTCACACACACAGTCTTTTCGGCAACTTAGGCCATATAAAACTTGACGTTAACCGTTATATATGAGTTAATATCTTTTGGAGGTCCAAGCATTTCTATTTAAGCCATTTGGATACCAAATAAAATCATCGGACTGCCTGGGGTCCGAACTCGCGACATTTCGGTATATTAGGTGGGCACGCTACCAACTACACCAAGCCCGAGGGCAACGAGACTGATAAAATTGAAAACATTAAAAACATGTTTTTTTTTTTTTTTAATGGACATTAATAAAAATCTGCAAAATAAATAAATAAAAAGAAAAGGCAAAAATTGATACCTGAAAGCTCTTTCGCCGACTTGTTGGATTCGGTTGCTCATAAGGCGTAGAGACTCCACCCGAGCATTTCCCAAGGCCTCATTGTCGATGGCCTCCAAACCACTGCTAACGACATCCACATTTGACACCTGGCCAGGAGGAAGCTCTGCAAAGAAAAAAATTATTATAAATAAAAAAGTGAGGGAGAATTTAATTTGCTTTATTATGACGTCAAAGGAGAGAGATTACCAGGCATCCTGGAGAATGGCACTCCGATGCAGGTGACATCACGGAGGGTCTCAACGACAGCGGCGACATGAGGCTCGCCGGGGGCCCCATCATCAGGACCAAGATCATTTGCTGCGTCCCCTTGAGGGACGTAGCCATCTCCTTTACAGGAACACATGGAGTTGAAAGGACAGGGGGCCACCACCTGATGTGCCCGCACCTCCGGGCTTGGTCCCCCTACCAGCAGGAAGGCAAGCACCAATAAGAGCAAGAGTAGACCCCCATCTGGCACCCGGGGCGGCGGCACCTATTCAAACAAACAAAACAAACAATTAATCTTATTTAATTAATCCGGAATCAAATGAGATATTAAATTGAATCAACGCTCTTATGCCTTTTATAAGAATTCAAGTCAAAGGCGCATATCTCGGAGAATATTTATTATCATACAAAATTGAAAATTAATCTTATTAGCGCCAGCTTTATAATGACATCATCCTGAAGTCTTTAAAAAAACTTATCTGTTAAATTTCGTTTATTTGGTTATAAATTATTCCTCATCAAAGCCACTCTTCTCGTTTTCTTCATTTTTTGAAAATATTTCTATAGACCTCTTCTATTATTTTACTAAAATTTGTTCAATAAAAAATCTGGTGTGACTCAAGTCCCAGCAAAGAATTTTCTCTTCCCTTCTGAAAGGTACTCCAGTCCTTGTCTATGAAATACAAAAGTACAATTTTGGGGGCAAAATGGGAATACTCATTCTAATGATCAGGTAAAAAATAATTAATTTATCAATCTAAATATAGAGAGATTTAGCTTTTTTCGGTACAAAAACAATATGATTTTCAAAAAATATATTATTATATTAAAAATTTACCAAAGCATTGACGGTTTCGGTGGCATTCTACTTATCTTCTTCAGTGATTATTTGTAGCTGGATATGTTTTATATTCATTCTTAATATTTGAACTTAACAAAATGTCGAAAAATAGATATTTGTTTGGTAAACTTTTAAAATATTGTAATAAATATAATTTTTTTGAAGTTTATATTGTTTTTGTACTGAAAAAGCCTACGTTCAAATTCTTTAAAGCCAATTTTGAGAAAATGAAAAAAAAAAACTTAAAAAGTACATTAGTAAAGAACTAATATTCTTTAGCTGATTTTATTTAAAAGCTTATTTTCGCGTATGAGGTACCTAACTTAAATATATTTCAAATCCGTAGTAATTAGACAGCAATTATCAAGAAATTTTTTCCACTTAGTTTCGGTCCCACTCCGCAAATTTCTTCAAGATTTATGATCATACACGATTTGATAAAGTTGAAACGTTAAAGCGCATCAGCTACAGAAGCCATTAGCGTTGAGAAGGGCTCAGATTTGTATCAAGAATCGCGGGAGCTCGTCGCCGAGCAAGAAAAAAGCAAAAAAAAAGATCTATATCATCACCTACTATCGTAGGTCTTGAAGTAGTTCGCGACTTATGACCGAAACGTTGGCCCGAAAGTGAATTTAAATGTAATTTGAGAAACATTTAGATTGATAACATGAAAAAATATATAGATTGGCTAATGTATATATTTTTTTAATAAGGTTTTAAAAGCGCTATCTCTTTTCCACTCTTTATTATTATTGATCGATTCTTGCTATTGCCCTCTATCAATTTTGTTTTTTTATTGGAAAAGGATACGTTTTCGATTAAATTTTTCTGATTTATTATTGAAAAAAGAAGGAAATATTTTTTTGATGATATCCAAAACCAACTTCATCCATATACATTATCTACTTGAGTCCTCTCTCTCGCGTAGTTTGCAAATGTCCATTCTTTTTATATATTCCGTTTATGATTTGTTAAACATTAATCAACGATGGGAGAAAAGATGGAAGGGGTGATTGGGAGCAAAAAATTTTAAACCACAAAAAAATGTCTTTCATCTAGAAACAACAACTAGGTTTATTATCAGACTAATGTCTTTGTTTCATAATAAATAAGAGAAGAATTTAATAGAAAATATACTCCATAACAAAGCAAGTACATAAATAAGTTATTTGAAAATGGTGACTGCGAATATTGGAGAATATCAGTTATGAAGGAAAATTATTTATACCTAATCAACGTTTCGGTCTTCTTCAGAGATGGAAAGGAAATTGAAAAAAAATTTGTTAATTTTAATATCTTGCACTGTAAAAAAATTTCGATGATTTTACAATTTTTTTGTTGTAAGCAAATTTCCAAGACCAATGGATACTAAATTTACTATACAGTTGAATTATATTTTTACAAAACCCTTTGCAAAAATCGTTTACAAATGCGTGGTAATTTTACTAATATTTAGCAATTTTCGAGTCCAAATGTGTGGTAATTTTACAAATATTTAGCAATTTTACAATCCAAATGTTTGTAATTTTACTAATATTTAGAAAAAGAAAAAAAATTTACGACTGCACCCATCATAGGTTATTGACCTTTAGGGGACGTCTCGACCTGAATGGAGTGAAATAAATATTTTTATTTAATGAAAAATTCCTCCAGGATTTGAACACTGACTTTTTTTGTAGAAGCTTGCTGCCTAGTTCATTTGACCATCGAATCACCTGTTAACTAATGATCTATCTCTGCTATTAGCCATTCAAGTATGACCTCACTGTAAACTATTTTTACTAAATAATAAAATAAAAATAAACTTAAAGTTATCTTAATATTATTATTTTTTGTATTATTATAACTTAAATAAATCCTTATAGTGCCAAAAATGTCTTTATTAAGAAAGCTAAAAAGCAGTCGAAACAAAGTCGGCCATGTTGGCCGTCTCAGACAGCCTTAAAAGGAAAATTACTATACCCTTGTATTGTAAAATTAGAAACCTTTTTGTAAAATTACAAACCCTTTTCTAAAATTACAAACCGTGTTCTAAAATTACAATGCCGTTGTATTGTAAAATTAGAAATCGTATGGTAAAATTACAATATTTACTCTAATTTTCCAAGAGAATTGTAATTTTAAAATGTTTTTTGGTTGTAAAAATTTTTTGAATGCATAGATTTGTAAATTTAGTATACAAATGTATGGTAGTTATCATTTACAAGGAAAATTTGTAAATTTACTATACTAAAACATACTAAAATTAAAATTTTTTTACAGTGTGGTGTTTTTTTATTTTGAAAATATTTTCATACACCAAATAAACATCTTTGATAAAGTGGATCACTGGAATAAAAATTTGGGGGACTGAGGGAACTCGTGATCTCCCAAATTCATTCACCTTATAAAAATATAATGAAGTTTAATTTATGTGTGTGTGTGCTGTGTTCAATTTTAAGCATGAAGGAATTGAGCTATGAGGCTGAAATTTTATATATAAGTTAAACACCCCCGGGAGCGTTAAAATAAGCTTTTAATCAAAATCGGCCAAAACTTGTACTAGTACTTTACTGAAGTATTTTTTCATTTTTTTTCGATTTTCTCAAAATTCGCTTCAACGATTTTGATTAAAATTCATAAATGAATTATTTTTTTAGATGCTCTTTAAAATGTATATTCTCATTTTGCCATTCAAATCTTCTGAAGACCACTTTACTCTTGTACTTCATAGGAAAGATAGGAGAAATGGTTGCCATAGTAACAAAATATAAATATTTTCTCCGTTTATAAATTTTACATCTTGTATTTAATATATTGGCTAATATATGTCGACACGAAAAATCTGGTGTGACAAGCACAGAACACAACTTTCGATACCTAAGGTAAGAGAAAGTTCTGTGATGCACGACAGTGACACCACATTTTTTTTATTATAAAATGTACAATAGCATCGTTGAATATTGTGCATAGAATGCATGGTTACAAGTTCGGTCAAAAGATGGCGCTGTCTTTATTTTTTGTCGCTCTTAAAATCCATAATTAATAATAAAAGTTTTTTTTTAAACATTTATCAATTTTATCATAAACTAATTACGTAGAGTATTTATTGCTTGAAAAAATACTAAATTTATTTTTTGACTATCTACAATAGTAAATTTTTTGTTTTAATTCAAATAAAGTATAACACGAGGGAGAGAAATGATGGCTCTATCAATATACAAGCGGAGATTGAAATTTCTATAATTCACTCATCCCTTGAAATAGTAAATTCATTCTGACCAAAAAGAAATCAATTTGGTAATCGTAGAGAAATCTTTAAATTTTTCAACTCCCATCAACAAGTATAAAGAAATTTAATTATAAAATTGAAAAGGTGTGACTGGCGCACAGCACACAACTTTCTCTTACCCTTCGGTAATCGAAAGTTGTGTTCTGTGCTTGTCACACCAGATTTTTTGTGTCGACACAAATTATTGTACATCAGTAAAGTACTAATACTCTGGCAGATTTTGTTCAAAAGCTTCGTGTCACGTCCCAGGGGGTGCCTAACTTAAATAAATAAAATTTCAACCCCTAGCTCTTTTCGTTCTTGAGATATTTTGTTCACAGACAGACAGACCATGTCGCAAAAACCACTGTTTTAGATTCAGGGGACCTCAAAACGTGTATATCCATCAAAATCTCGACATCGAATTTTTGACATGAATCCAATACTTTCTCTATATAAAAACATATATATAGGTAAGAGAAAGTAAAAATCTAAATCTAGGACAAGGAGAAAGTAAAAAAATTTTTGAGACTTCTGAAAATTTTATTTTTACAAAACATTTTTTAATAAGATTAGATTAGGGTTTTTTTTTTTTTTTTTAAATAAAAACATTCACACTTTTTTCTCATTCACACTCACATGCACCCAAACATTCACACAGTCTTTTCGACAACTTAGGCCATATAAGACTTTGACGATAACCGTTATGAATATATATTATTTGGGGTCCATGCATTCTTATTTAAGCCATTTGGTATCCAAATGCCTTAAATAAAATCATCGGACTGCCTGGGGTCCGAACCCGCGACGTTCGGTATACGAGGTTAGCACTCTAACCCCTACACCAAGCCCCGAGGGCGATTAGGGGTTGAAAAATTGAAAAAATCTTTTTTTAATTTATTTTAATCTAAATCGAAGCCAAATAAATAGAAAACATTCAAAAAATAGCTTTAATTATTATTTTATTATATTAAGGGTTGATTAGGGAGTGATGAAGCGTTGATTATTTAAGAAAGACCTTGGAATATTCCAAATCACTTGTTGACATTTGTTCCCAGCTCTAAATATAGTTAGATTAGAGAAAAATGTATTTTTTTACTTTTAATAAAAAGGGAATTGCTATGTCCATCTATTTATTCCTACACGAAGAGATAAGAGACAAGTCTCTCTCGTTCAGTCGAGAGCGTGGCCTGACGGCAGGCGCTGACCTCTGCTCTGTTTAAGTTGTGTTTTAAGTGAATAAAAGTGAATTATTAATATAGTGTAACCCACCCTGACCACCGTCAGCGAACACACCCTCTTGAGTGTCTTATTAAAGGTAATTATTATCTATTTTTCGTTGAAAAAAAAAAATGTTAAAAATAAATAATTTGATTGCGTAAAACGATTCTATTGAATATGAAATTTAATATTTCACCAAGCATAAAGGGAGAATATAAGCTAATGGAAGAGGGAGGGGGGTGTTCGTGTCATTGAAAAAAAATTAGTTCACTTTTTTATTATTTATTTATTTCTTTAAGTTATTTATCATTATATTCATTTTATACGGCCTATATTTTTGTTAATCATATTTCCTTAATATACTTTTACACAGGGGTGGATTAAGGGTTGAAAATTAAAATAAAATAATTTCAAAATAAAATAAAAATTAAAATAATTATTTATAAATGTATTCAAATTATTTTGAGAGTAATTTCGCGTTGAAGGCTCGCATTTCCTTAAAGGGGGGGAGGTATGAAGGCATTAACCAGGGGGGTTAATGCCCCATCCCCTATAATGCACAAAGATATTAATGTTTTTTAATACTTTTACTAAAAAATCAGTGCATTCCGTTTGAGTTAAAATTTATATTCAATATTTAGCAAATAGTATAGTAGAATAGAAGCATTTTAATGTCATTCTAAAATTTCTTATTACTGGGGCGGAATTAATTTTTGAAGATTTCGAAACTCTCATAAACAGATAATAATAACACTGGGTAACTTAGGAACCCATCGAATCCCTTGCCGAATTTTGACGCAATTTTTTCATTAGGTAGAAAAGTAAGATATGATTAGTCCATTTAGAATTTTACTGAGATGGGTTACCGCATCTTTTGGACAGTTTTTATTTATTTATTTATTTATTTTTCTTTTATTTACTTATACTTTTATACAGAACTAACCTCGGATTTGATTTTTTTTAAATTGTATTAATATATTGCTATTATAATTTTAATGGGGCGGATTCTATCATCTTTTTACTTTCTCTTTCCCTATATACTATATATATGAAATAGGCCTATATACTTATAGAGAGAAAGTATTGTTTTTATTTTATTCTATTCAGGACATAATTTTGTTAAACAATTTTTATTCATTTAGCTACATTTAACTCTAATTTAAACCAACTGTGTCAATAGGGTAGAAAAATAACACCAAGGAGTCAAACTGATTTGAAGATAAAAAATACTTTAGTTGTTCACATTGCCAAAATTTTTAAGGCTGTTTTCTAAGGGCAAATTTAACGTCATCTATCATCCAAGTCCCATGATGCTCTTTTTCGGCGTGGTATATAAGTGAAAAAAATAAAAAATATTAATTAAATTTATTATCATTAAAAAAATCTGGTGTGACTGGGCGGACACAACTTCAGTAATTGAAAGTTGTGCTGTCACACCAGATTTTTTGTGTCCATATATATATATATATTATAGATCCTGGGTTTGTAAGAAGGAAGCTCTATCTAATTGACACAGATGGTTTAAATTAGAGAAATCTAATGTAGCTAAATGAATATATATATAAGTATATATATATATAGGAAAGAGAAAGTAAAAATTTATTAGCCTGATATTTTCCAACAAACACGAAAAATATTTCTTTAATTTCATACTTTTTGATAAAATACATATTATAGATGAATTGATGAGTTTGATGGCTGTAGATATTCAATTAGGAGAGGACGGGAGCCTTCCCGGGACGCAGCAGCCAAGTAAAAATAAAAAACGCTATATTCTGTCGCCGACGTTTCGAGCGGTAGTTGCACTCATCTTCAGGGCTTATAGTAACAAACTTTATTTAGTTAATAGATCATTTTACAAAATACATCAATACAAAACACATTATTATATAAAATTTCTCAATGACTACTTACAAGCAGAATTGTCAAAAATAAGTACAGGTGGTGCGGTACAGTATATAAATATCATGCATAAACATGTCTGTATAATTTTGCATCGTATACAGACATGTTTATGCATGATATTTATATACTGTACCGCACCACCTGTACTTATTTTTGACAATTCTGCTTGTAAGTAGTCATTGAGAAATTTTATATAATAATGTGTTTTGTATTGATGTATTTTGTAAAATGATCAATTAACTAAATAAAGTTTGTTACTATAAGCCCTGAAGATGAGTGCAACTAGCGCTCGAAACGTCGGCGACAGAATATAGCGTTTTTTATTTTTACTTGGCTGCTGCGTCCCGGGAAGGCTCCCGTCCTCTCCTAATACATATTATATTTGTACATTCTTTGTTTTTCGTTTGATAAAAAAGTGAGAAGTGATTCTAAAAGATGTTTGTTCTCTTTTGCAGGTTTTGTGTTTCTTCAGTGCATTTGTGATTCGAGCTGAGAAGCTGAAGGAGGCAGGCACGGTGCGTCGGGCGACCCCGAGAATTCAAAAAGGTAATATTTTGCATGGTGCAAGAATATAATTTGGGTTTGATTAGTTTTTTTGAGATGTATTTTTTCAGTTGACCCAAAATATGATAATAGTTGAGAAATCAACGAGAATATTCTTCAATTTAGTCCTCTATTGGAGATTCGTCGTTGTTATTAGCTTCAGGTGCCTTCTCTAATTTTTAGCTAGTTCATTTTGTTAGGGCCCCTTGATTGTATTTGTATTTAGGATCCAACAGAGAGGTAAAATGAATTATATTTTCGTTGATTTGTTCCATGAACGATTCATAAGGAGATGCGGTCAGATCTGACTGAAAGATTGAGGCCCAGGTTCTCAAGTGTTCTTGTGCTTGCGAAATGACCTCTTTTTAAGACTCAAAGGAAGTCTTATATGTTTTCTATCTTTAAGTTTGGGTTTGAGTTGGCTCTATGAGTAATCGAGAGTCAGGGAGGGATGTCGTTTTTCCAGGGATAGCCTGGATGTAAATAACGCATACCCTTAAGGCCAGGGACAGGCCCGAGGGCCCCGCCGATCTGATGGTGGGGACCGGGCATATACAATTACAATTCGTTCGTATTTTTAATTAGGCTAGGTAGAATCTCTTTCTGAAAGCCCCCTGGTCTCTCGTTTACTCGTAATTTCATATATTAATAATATATTTTATAAAGTGAAGTAAAAAAAGAAGCCTTCAAGATTCATTTTGAAGACAACAAAATTTCAAAAGTAAGTAAATTTTCATTAACTAATAAAATCAAAATTTGGAAACTATAATTTTTTTTTTTTTAGGTAACTAAATTAATAATTTATTGGCAAGATTTTGCCTTGCTCCAGTTCTTCCTGGCACGAACAAATTATCATTGGTGACTGGTCGCACAGCACACATATTTTGTTTCCGACAGTACGGTACATACGAATTTCAAGATGTAAAATTTATACCATAGCAACCATTTCTCCTATCTTTTCTATGAAGTACCAGAGTAAAGTGGCCTTCAGAAGATTTCAAACATTTTAAAGAGCATCTAAAAAAATAATTGATTTTTGAATTTAAAAAAAAAATCGTTGGAGCAAATTTTAAGAAAATCGAAAAAAACTGAAAAACTACATCAGTAAAGTACTAGTACTTTTTGGCCTATTTTGATTAAAAGCTAAGTTTTGTATCTACTTGGACCGTGAAAATAACACGGTCCAGGAGGATATACCGTAAAACTTAAGCCTAAGTATAAAACTTCAAACTCGTAGCTCAATTCCTTCATACTAAAATTGAACACACTCTCGAGAAAACTTTTATTCAATTCTGGGACGAGGTTTTGTTACCTTACACTCTCTATATACACACACACACACACAGACAGACTATGTCGCGAAAACCACTTTTTTGGATTCAGGAGACCTCAAAACGTGTATATCCTTCAAAATCTCATCTCGACATCGAATTTTTGACATGAATCCAATACTTTCTATATACATTGTATATTAACATATATAGAGGTAAGATAAATTAAAAATGAAAAAGAAATATGAAGAGATTTATGCTGAGAAACTTTGACAGATGATACAGTTGAATCTATCTCTCTTTAGAATCAGAATTCAAGGCGCATGTCTTTATTCTATCCTAATTAGCCCACGGGATATTATTTAGACTCCTAGCACAGGAGGCAGTTACACTATCCCAAGGACGAGCAAGAATTTAAAGAGTTTGAATATTACATTCAAATCTTAAAGCATAATTAAAATTAAGGAAGATAGGGTTATTAAAAATCTATCTTTTCTTATGAGTTCTACATTATTAATTTATTATGTATTCTTTAAGGAAAGTGAAATAAAAAAATGAAATCATTAAAAAATATTTATTTTACAAGTGCGATATTTGTTTCTGCGATGAATCTCACGGGCCAAAATATCCCACCCTTAATATAAATGATTATTCGATTGTTTTTATATTGTCTATCTTGTTCACCAAAAAAACGAATATATGTATACCACGGTCAAAATCGGAGAATGCCACCTCAAATGGAGTCCAACAGTCGTATCTAGGGCTAAGATTTGATAGAAGACAAATTGGTATGCCCATTGCAAAACAGCCGCAACAAATGGAAGAACAGCAAAAAAGTACTCTGCCTCTATTAAACAGAAACAGTTGTCTTCCAATAGATCATAAAATACTTCTCTACAAATCAATAGTCAGACCCCGCATCAGCTATGGAGCCCCAATCTGGTTCAACTCAGCCTCCACCTCAAGCATTAAACTCTGAAAAGAGTTCAGACTACTACTCTCCGGCAAATTGCCAATCCACCACCCGGCATTTCAAACGCCATAATATCTGTTGCCTTGAAGTGGAAGAATTAGAAGACCATCTAACGAAAATCAACAGCAGACATCAGCAAAAAATAGCCCTGCACATCAACCCACTCATGGAAAATATCATCTAGTTAGAAACTAGAAAAATTTTGTTTTTTGTTAATCTTTTTCCTTTCTCTTTTTATTAATATTTAAAAAAAAATATCTTAGGTTTTTTGAAAATTTTTTCCTAGAAAATTAACATTTGTCCGAATAAAACCAGTAACGTAATAAAATTGAAGAAAAGGAAAAGAGCACTTCTCGAAACCTTTGATTGTAATAAACAAATACATTCGCCCAGTGCGAGCACAATGTATACAACAAAATGATCAAATAAATATTATTATTATTTTTTATATTGTCTACATAAAAAAACAAAAAAAAAAAAATTCGATCGAAATATTAAATGGAGGTATAAAAATTAAATTTTCAAAGGAGAAGGGAAACTTTTTCGATTTAATTTCACTTTCGTCAGCCAATAGATAGCTTACAAATGGACGGAGGAGATATTTTAACCACCATTTCTCCTTTCTTGCTATGTCATGTCGTCATATCCCCCCAACCCACACACAGAGCGTGAACATTTGCCATGCCAAATAAATTGTCGAAAGTTGATCCTTCTCTATAGGAAAGGACGACGAAAGGGGGGAGGAAAGGGTGGAGGATTGCGTTAAACAAACAACATTGCCAAAAATTCAGCTGCTCTGCTTTGGCAAATATTTTATTTATCTAGAGTTGCGATGGAAAAGAGGATGATTTTATATACGTATATATAGGCTATGTAGGGTGTATACTAACCCTAACGAACCTCTCCCTCACTCAACAGCTGACGTCACCAACCATTGCCAAATATTTGCTGCCTTGCTTTTGTCTCTCCTCTGTTGAATCTCCAAATTGTTCTTGATATATACTGCGTACATTTATAAATTTCATTTCACTAAAAAACAAAAATCTGCTTTCTAAAAGTCCCTTCAGAAACGTATTCTCTCTTTATTAAAAGGTTGTTTATCAAACAACGTCCTCTTTGGCTATGATAAAATCACGTAATTTATAAATATGATAATAATAAAAGAGAATTCAGGCATATAGCTCTCCTCAACGAAATATTCTTACTTCTTCTTATGATACTAGCCGAAGCGCCTGCCTTCGCTCCCTTGGTCCCCCTCCAGCAGGCTCGGCCCGTCTGCGGCGGACCCTCGCCTTTTCTTAATTATGAAAAAAATTATAACTAGGCCTATATTCAAATCAAATGCATAAATTTATCTTATAAATGTGAATGTTGAATGTAAAATAAAGAAAAATTTTCTTAAGACAGGCCCTAAAGATGACTTTTTAGTTGAAACTGTTACATTGTACAATTCAGTTGACTGCAAAAACTAAAATAAAAAATCTCGACATCGAATTTTTGACATGATCGCAATACTTTCTCTTTCTATATATTTCATTTAGGTTAAGAGGAAGTAAAAATACAAAAATATATAATTTTTTAGAACGAAACGGAGAATAAAACCAGCAGCTAGTGGACGCCTCTCACTTCAATTTAATTTGTAAATATTTCGACAGGCATCACGCCTGGTCATCATCAGTCCAAAAAACCGTTGGCTCGTGCTGGCATTAGTCCCCCGCTTCTCTGAATTTCTAAGAAAATATTTTTAACATATTATTGGTTGACACGGGCCCTCCGAAAAATCATTTTTTTTTGACTGATGATGACCAGGCGTGATGCCGGTCGAAATATTTACAAATTAAATTGAAGTGAGAGGCGTCCACTAGCTGCTGGTTTTATTCTCCGTTTCCTTCTACATGTATATGATCCAGTAAAAGTTCTAATCGTAATATAAAATCTTTTATTTGAAAAAAACCTACCATCAGATACTCGACTAGGGAAGTTGCTGCTATCAATTAAAATTATATAAATACTCGCCAAATAATCGAAAAAAAAAAAAAAAAAAAAAATTATTATTATTTATTTTTTACTTTGTTTAAAAGACTTTTCCGGCATCTGAGGCATTTTAGACCCATTTGGTTCCTATTTATTTCAATCGATTGGTATCCAATTCAATTGAGAGATAAATAACGGGATGCCAACCAGAAGCTAATCCTCTACCTCGGAGCCATAAGTCAAAGGGATTCAAAATATTTAAAAATCTGATGATAACTATAAGTTTAAATAAAATAATTTAAATTCGGTTATGAAAATTCACCCCCCCCCCCTCCAACACTCCTTAATGCATTTTATTTTCCTTATAAGTTAATCCAGCCACCGAGTTCGCTTCTCTGTCTCATTGAGGCCATTGTAATTTTATTATATGTGCCATAAGGATCGTAATTAAAAAATAATTCATATACATGTTTGTATTGTTTAATGCCGAAAAAATTTTATAAGAAGCCAAAACAATAGCAAATATAAAACCAAACCGAACATAATGGATAATAATAATGGAACCCGAAATAAAAACATTTTTTTTTAATACTTTATTTGACATGTCTGATATTTCAATCAATTCATAATTTTAATACACCATTGAAAAAAAAAATAATACATTAAATAAATAAATCCGAACACAACACGCAGAGATTTATTAATTTTTCGCTATAAATTCAATGACTGTTTGTGCTAGAGGTGGGTGAGAGAGAAAAGGAGAGAGAGAGAGAGGGGGCTACTAATGTCGTTTTATGACTTCATTTGTGAACTAGCAACCAACCATCTAAATGACCTAGTGCGCGTCATCAAAGCCCCATTTCCCAAGGCCTTGTAACCTATCTCTCTCTCTGTGTGGGGGAGAGGGGATAATTCCACTCTTTGCTTAACCCCCCCCTCCCCCTCCTCTCTAAAGTCCTAATGCTCCTCGTGGTGGTGGTGCGTTATCAGCCACCTCTAATGAACTTGTGCATTATAGTCTCCGTCCCCTGCCCCCACTACTACCACCACCACTCGTCAACTCAATCTATCATAAACGCTAACAACTACTCAACACCACCCTCAACGACAGCCGACTAATCTAATAACAAGGTTTATAAATTCCTTTAAAATAAATTTTACGTTTTATATCCAACCTAGTTGTAGTAGTAGATATTTACTTATATGAGTGAAATGAATAAAAAAATCACTTGTAATTTGAGAAGTGAAACTTGTATGCAAAATTTACATTTATTATAGGAAAAAGGTTAAGAAATTGGTCAGTTCTGTTCAATGTTTAAAACATTTTTGGCATTAATCGTGATTAAATAATAATACTAATTAATTACAACATTTCGGCTTTTTAAAGTGAATCTATCACCCGAAGATGGCTTGGGTAAATTGTGCCTCTCCCTAGTTCTGGGTCGATCTTGATTTCTATTGGGTCTATTCCCAATATTCCTAAATTGGGTCTATTCCTATTCCCAAATGAGGAGATAAAGCAGTTAAACTGAGTTGAAGACAACTCGAGTTCAAATCCTCCTCATAGCAATAAACTCTACTTAAGATGCCTCCTCCTGAGGAAGAGTTCCTATACCCACCTCAGTATCATGAGAGTTACTCTTAAGAGGGTTCAGGAGAGATGTCTAAACGGACTTGAAAAAAAACTGGACTATTATAAGGAATTTTTCAATTTTTTTAAATGAATTAAATTCATAAGAGATTATTCGGACATCGAGCTATAATTTTTTTAATGACTTATTAAAAAAATTAAGGAAATTAATTTTTTGTTATCAAGCAAATACAAAAAAACAATCTGTCCCAATAATCTGTAATTTTTTTTTAAATTTAAAAATGAATTTATTGTTATTATTAATCATATATTAATTAAGACATTTTTAAAATGAGCTTAGATGATTTATTTAAAAATCAACTGTCAAATTAGTTCAGCGTTCTTGCAATAGATGGCAGGCTAGTCTAACAGAGGATATAGTATTAGCCTATATCTGGCCTATATTTATAAATTTGTATGCTTTTATAAAAGATACATAACATGTAATAACATTTATAAAGTATTTATTGTTAAAAGATCAATGAAAATCAACCAAATGCATTAAATATTATTAACTACCATTCTGACATCTATTGGCAAATTTTTGAATTACTTGATATTTTGGGCATACTTTTTATGACACACTCCGCCATCTTTTCGGGGAAAACATGCGTAACCACTTCGCTCCCGTTCCCCCTTAAGAGTAACCACAACGTGTCAGGGCTGAGAGAGAGAGAGAGAGAGAGATAGGCTATAATTATATAGGCTGCGCATAATTATGTCTTCTTTTACTTTCCACTCCCCTTACTATCAATAGAAAAGGAATTTAGTCCTCAGCACTATTTTTTTTTACGTTCTTCTTTCTCTACCCAAATAATTCTATTAAAAAATTAGCCTCAATTTATCATATAAATGTTTTTTTTTTTTTAATATTAATTCCAAACTCTTCTTATATAATAAATACGATCTGAGAATATATGGCCATTAATTAAACAAATTAATTTGCATGGATTATAATGGTCCAATTAAAGTCATATGGTGAGAGAGAGAGAGAGAGAGAGAGAGAGAGCAGGTACTAAACATCCATTTTCGGATGCGTCTCTCCCTTCCCTTTCCAAATGATAATTATTTTAATCGTGGCTCATAAATATGAGACTATTGTCTGGTCTATTAACGATGTCCATACAGAGGACAGCTTTTGACCATCAAACCATGCGTGACATGTCATGGCTCATGTCTGTCTGCTTAGCCGCCACATATCATACAATAGAAGGGGAGGGGAGGGGTGGGGGATATTATGCCATCACACACACAATGAACGAATTTGAAAATGCGTTTAATAATAATAATAGCCTGATGAGTGTGTGTGTGAGGACAAGAAGTGATAAAATTTTTTTCGGAGCTTTATATACAAATACCATCGTAGATAAAATGTTTTATTTATTTATTTATTTTTTTTTTTTTTTTTGGTTATCTAATCATTTAAAAAACAAAAGAGTAAAAAGGCAATTTGTTATTTATTTATTTTTTATGATCGTGACCTAGATATCAACTTGAGATAAAAAATTTTACGTTTTGTCTTATTTTGGAGATTTGGATAACCCTCATTTAATGAAATAATAAAAGTATTGAATAAATAAATAAGGGTGGTCATTGGTGACAAACCTCGCCTATTTGGAATTCGGAATTTTTGTTTTATAATCTAAATAAAAACTCTTTTAGAGGAAGAAAGAAAAAAAAAAAGCAGGAAATCAGATCAATCTAACTTATTCGTTTAAGAGCGTTTTAATTCTTAATTCGGGCCATCATCAGGTCATTCACTCGTGATTAATATTCTATTCTAAAAGAATGCTGATTCTTTCTAAACAGCATCATATCAACTTCATTTTTAGAGAAAGAAGAACTTATATAGTAGGAAAAATGCAATTAATAAACATAGTTCGTACTGGTGGCCTCAGGATTTTTTTATGGGGCGGGGCCGAAATTTTTGGAGTAGGAAATGCAA
This sequence comes from Euborellia annulipes, assembly GCA_023213315.1. Classification (NCBI taxonomy): domain Eukaryota; kingdom Metazoa; phylum Arthropoda; class Insecta; order Dermaptera; family Anisolabididae; genus Euborellia; species Euborellia annulipes. The sequence goes on along the minus strand of JAKCPI010006349.1, from coordinate 3,382 downwards.
TGGCAGATTCAAGGAGGGAAGGGTAATTTATAATATTTTAAATTCGGATTAAATAAAAAAAGAACTTTTTTATGATTAAAATCATAATATTAATTTATATAATTAAATATTTATTAATTCATATACCCGAAAAATAAGGGTGTGCCGCCGGGAGTTGAACCACGGATCCTCCAATTTGTACTCGGAGTGCTCTTACTACTAGACCACATAATATTAATATTTTTACTTTCTCTTACCTTTATATATATGTTAATATATATAGAGAGAAAGTATTGTATTCATGTCAAAAATTCGATGTCGAGATTTTGATGGATATACACGTTTTGAGGTCCCCTGAATAAAAAAAAGTGGTTTTCGCGACATGGTCTGTCTGGGTGTCCGTGTGTCTGTCTGTCTGTGTGTCCGTGTGTCTGTCTGTTTGTGTGTCCGTGTGTGTGTGTGTGTGTCTGTGAACAAAATATCACAAGAACGGAGAGAGCTAGGAGGTTGAAATTTTATATTTAAGTTAGGCACCCCCATGGGACGTGACACGAAGCTTTTAATCAAAATCTACCAAAAAGTACTAGTACTTTACTGATGAACTTTTTCAGTTTTTTTCGATTTTCTCAAAATTCGCTCCAACGATTTTTTTTTAAGTTCAAAAATCAATTATTTTTTTAGATTGTCTTTAAAATGTATATTCTCATTTTGCCATTTTAAATCTTTTGAAGACCACTTTACTCTTGTACTCCATAGAAAAGATAGGAGAAATGGTTGCCATAAATATTTTCACATATAAATTTTACATCTTGAAAATTGAATGTACCGTACTGTCGGAAACTAAATAAATACGTGTCGACACATAAAATATGGTATGACAAGCACAGAACACAACTTTCGATTAGCGAAGGTAGGAGAAAGTTGTGTGCTGTGCGCCACTCACACCAGATTTTTTTTATTTTTATTTAAGGTCTTTTTCGGCTCCAATGGGGGTTATTTGGTGTGAGGTAAAAATGTATTTTTATCAACCCAAGATAAAGAATGATAGTCGAATTCTTTCCGTGTTTTTTAACGTCCGGGGGAAGTGAAGCTGCGACCCTTGAGTCGTCCACACTAATCAAAATATAAACCAACATTCAAATATGCTTTAACAGTTAGTAGAGACTCATTACCTGTCTGATTCCTCATTTCCTTTTTGTTTATCTACTCAGTGACGTAAACATTCCATCGCCAATCGAGATATTTTAAACCCTTCTCTCTTTTCTCATTCTCTTCAATCAAAAATCTGATTAAATTACATAAAATAGACACTTGAGTGTTAATGGGAAATTGATGCTCTCCGGCTAACGGATAGTAACTACCACTGTAACCATTTATTGGTCTTTTTTTATCAGTATCCGGAAGTATTAAAAAAAAAAAAAATAAATAAAATCCGTCATTTCCCCTCACCGCCATAAAATGGCGTTATCGTGTTCATTGAGTGGCATTCGAGAGAGATCACACTGCAGCATGCACTCGGCTATTTTGTTGTTTGTAACCCTTTTTAGGTCTGCAATTGCAGTAGCAACAACAACAACAGCAACATCATTTGGGCAATTAATGATGATCGGTTGAACTCTGAACCTCCCCCTCACCAATCTATATTGAGAGACTTGTTAATTTATTTTCTCTTCTCTCTCTCTCTCTCTTTTGCTAACATCAAAGTTCACTTGAAATTGTCAGTATAATGTGTAGGCGAACGTAATTTCTATTGATCTAAATTATATTGTGTACACTGTTAAAAATTTTCGAGCCAGATTCATACACATGTATAGGAAGTCTGTTACACAAACTGTTTATGAATATTCATTTTGGGTATATGAGAAAGGTCATATACCAAAAATGAATTTTCACAAACCCAGATATGAAATTTTTCATATTCGGGTATATGAAAAAATTCATTTTCGGGTATGTGAATAAATTCATTTTTGGTATATGAAATTTAAATTACGGGTATATGAATAAATTCATTTTTGGTATATGAAATTTAAATTACGGGTTTATGAGAAATAATATACTTTTTTGTGAAAAATGAAAGTAGGAGAACTTTTAATTATAGACCACATATTTGTATTAAATATTTATTAAAAATATATAAATACTGTACAAATATATATATTTTTAATAAATATTTAATACAAATATGTGGTCTATAATTAAAAAATTCTCCTAATAATAATATTTCAAACCACAAAAGCTTTAATAAACAAAAATTAAAGTCCTTACGAGTTTATACTTTTGAGGGAAAGTGAGTGGTCTAGGTGAAATAATAGTTTTTTTTATTTATTTTATTTTTTATTTATTAAAAAAAAATTATATTATATTAAAATATACAATTTTACTAAATAATAAAACAAATTAAAGTATTAAAATAATAAATTTGTATCAAAAAATAAATTTTTATACATTTCCAAGTAAATTAAACACAAATACAAATCATTTTAATAATTTAATACAAAAAATATGTCGATTTTCATCTTCTTTGAGAAGTAATAAAGAGTTACATTTCATTTGCAGTATGATTGGAGTTTATTCCCTGGTTGGAGACTAACCTCACCTGAAAAATGACAAACAATAATTGATTTGAAATTGAGAAAAAAAAAATTTCAATGAAAAAATTCAAATTCAATACTTACGATTTTGTTAGTAAAATGTTCCTATTTCAATATATTGATTAAATATTTATATTTCATTTTAAATAATAATACACGTTCAATTATCTATGCGTTAAATCAGCTACTTCAAAAACAGAATTTGGTGCCAACCTAGTGCCAACCTAACCAATTTCTTGTATATTTTAAAATTAATTATTTTGATGAAATTGTTAATTTTAATTTTAATTTCTATAGCTATTTAGTTGAATTACTTTATAAAAATTATTTAATTAGTATGACTTCATAAATATTTAAATAGTTTAGAGCGCGAATTTCAAACCAGAATTTAATCAATATAGATTTTGGAAATGAATTTTAAAAGAATAATTTCAAGTTTCCTTAAAATAATTATAAAATAATATTAATAAAAATTCCTTGAGGTAGTCGAGTTATTTGAGAACGTTTAGACCAGTGATTCTCAACTTGTCGCGGTACACTTTTAACGATTTCAAAATTTGGCGGCACACAAAGAAAAAGATAAGTTTAAAAGTTGGTAATTTGTTCATAAACTTTTATATTAATTTTAATTCACATTCTGGGTGTATTAAAATTAAACTACGAAAGTATGTGAAAAAAGAAGGAAAATTCATATTTTTTTTAAAGCGATACTTATTCATATACTTGTATATTAATTTTAACTCATATCCTAGGTCTATTAAAATTAAACCACCAAAGTTTATGAGATATGAATGAAAATTCATATTTTTTTT
>JAKCPI010006347.1:0-15662 GCA_023213315.1 Euborellia annulipes | reverse complement strand
TTTTTTTTTTAGATTCATCGTATTAAATAAATTATATATTTAAAAAATTCGCTCTATATCTTATAGATAATTAAATTAGTAGACCTAATTGTGTTAAAAAATAATTAATTTTTTACCCTTAATTATTTAGCCGGAATCTCTTTCAAATAAAATGGAATAAATCCCTTGTTTCGTATGGGGAAAACTAACGCCATCTCTTGCCGCCTAGAGTAACTCAGTACTGTAAAATCTCGAGGTACCGACATAATTCAATACTTTCTCTTTCTTTATAATTTATATTATTATATATCGGTAAGAGAAAGTAAAAATGATTGAATAAAGGGGTCCACAAGCAAAATGAAAGACAGGCAGGTTGAGAAGGGAAATTTCAAAGATCCATCGATTGGGCCAGCCGAAAAACAAAATTTTTATATTTCCAAAGAGATGATGATATTTTATTTTATGACGGTGAATTACAAGCCACAAAAATTCAGCATCTTATTTTTTTTTTTTTTTTTTTTTTTTTTTTTTTCGCTAATGATGAATCCGTGGTAAACACGTTAAAATAGTACTTATTTTTGTTTATAATTGTTTCCATTCATTTTATAATAGGTAAGACTCAATGAGAGGAAAGGAAAAAATTTACCTCCATCCACAACCACCACTATCGAAGATTCCGTCGAACTTAGAGTCATAAAGACCTGACAAGAAGTAATTAGACTAAATGGCCGCAGTCATGTGGAAGAGCGATAATGCTGATAATGCGAACCTCTTCTCGATTTTGCCATACCTCCTTGAAACAATGTAACTAATGTTCTGAGTTCCCCTTCCCATACACCATTCCACGACTGTTTTCTGTTAATAATTATTTTGCAATTTCAAGTGATTCCTATAATCAACGAATAAATTTAGATTATTATAACTAAATGTTATATGGCATTTCTCCAAATAAAATAAAAGTGGCAATTTACTCTTGGTGGGAAAATTATTTAAAATTTTATTATGTAACCTATTTTTAATTTTTCTCCAAGAATAATAAGTCTAGAACTGAGTGAGTACAAACACTTGTTTTAATTTTTACTTTCTCTTACACTATACATGAAATAAATAGAGAGAAAGTATTGAGATCATGTCAAAAATTCAATGTCGAGATTGAAATTTTATATTTAAGTTATGCACCCCTCTGAAGGGTGAAAATAAGCTTTTAAACAAAATCGGCAAAAAAGTACTAGTATTTAATTATGCACTTTGTCAGTTTATTTATTTATTTTTTTTTTTTATTTTCTCAAAATTCGCTACAACGATTTTGATTAAAATTCATAAATCAATTTATTTTTAACAAAACTGTGTTTTTTTTTATTGGCGAGGCCAAACATTCCATGGCCCCCGGGAATAGAACCCAGGATCTCCAGCCTGCGTGCTGTCCATTGCACCAGACCACCGGACCCTCGACCGAGGCCTCGCCAATAAAAAAACATTCACAGTCTTGCTAAATATAAATATATAGGTAAGAGAAAATAATAAATCTATATACATATTTAATTCACTAATGTCCGTCTGTCTGTCTTGTATACAACCTTTAATACGAACCGAGTTGTTTTAGGCAAGAGCCGGTTTTTAAATATATTAACGAAGGCAGCATATTTATTAAATAAATTAGTATTATAGAGGAGACCGGGGCAGGTTGGCCCACGGGGCAGGTCGGCCCAGTCGCGATATTTCGCAGAATAATTGGACGATTGTGATATGGATCAGAATGAAGGTTAATAGCACTGCCACACACCTTCCGCCAAAACAACTATAGCGATCGGAGTAAATTCGCATGAGCTAGGATCATTTATTCGTTTTTTGCACCTTGGAGTAAATTTTCATTAGTTGAATAAAATTGTTTTATCTACTTTTTGGTTACTTCGAGGATAAAAAGTGAGCACTATGTTTAAAGGTTAGAGTATAAGGATTATTTCTCCATGGCATTTTAATTAAAAAACATCAACGGGATTTGTAGGGGATAAAAATTGTTTCAAATATGACGATGGGGCAGGTTGACCCAAAAATGACGGGGCAGGTTGGCCCACTCGATTTTTTGCCATTGTATGTATGAAATCGTTAAACCCAGTTTTATCTTTTCAATTTTAGTGGCAATGAATGATGTAAAAGTAACAAAATAAAAATTATTATAAATATCGATGTTATACTGGCCGTCATTGAGAGTTTATTGGTGGAAATTTTGCATCATAAATGAGCACTTCTGTTTGTTTTTGGGAAAATGATATCAGATATATGAATATGTTCTTATTGTTTTCTAAAACATTCTAGTTCTTTGAATATCTGTGGTTCGGGAAGATATGAAGTGTTTCCGCTTTTTTTTTTTTTTTTTTTTTAAACATTCACACTTTTTTCCCATTCACACTCACATTCACACAGTCTTTTCGGTAACTCAGGCCATATAAGACTTTTACGATAACCGTTGTATTAATAATTATATATTTTGGGGGTCCAGGCATTCTTATTTAAGCCATTTGGTATCCAAATGGCTTAAATAAAATCATCGGACTGCCTGGAGCCCGAACCCGCGACGTTTGGTATACGAGGTTAGCACTCTAACCTCTACACGAAGCCCCGAGGGCTAAGAGATTTTTCAAAAGAGCACAAATTGAGCGTTGGGAGAGAAAAGTTGGGACCCTTGTTGGGATACTCTTTTTGCCAACTTGCCAAGCCCAAGTAAGGTGTCTGCAATGCTTTTCATAGCATTCTGACTCTCATCCCCAACCTCTGAACCACGGTTATAACAGTGATTCGTAAATACAAAAGAAAAACTGAAAAAGGAAAAGTTCTTTAAGTCACGATATACTTTTTTTGGATTTAGTACTCACTTATTACTGAAACTGTTGCAATAACCAATTATAATTTAAAATAAACTTTGTGTGTTAAAATTAGGTTGTTTTAAATTATTTTCTTGCATTTTAATTCATATAAAAATAACAAATGCCTTCCGGGCCAACCTGCCCCGAGGTCCGGGCCAACCTGCCCCGACCACGGGGCAGGTTGGCCCACTCGAAATATTTTAGAAATAATTATTTTTTTTAATTTTAACATCAATTTAGGAGACTTTTACGATGACCATTTGGTAGCTTAAGGTTGCACCAACATTTTAAAATAAAAACATAAACGAAAATGATTAAATAAAAAATTTTATAAAAGAAATAAAAATTAGTGGGCCAACCTGCCCCGGTCTCCCCTACTATTTTTTTTGCTTCTCGTGCAAAGGGTTCCGGGTTCGTTTCTCGTCGCAAGCGAGAAAAATTTATTCCATTTAAATTGGCTACTAATCATTTGAAATAAATATGGATAAATGGCCTTGGACGTCGAAAAAGACGGGCTTTAAAAAAATATAAATTCATTTATAAAAGACTTAATAAATTCTCACCACAATATTTCTTCTTTTATATATATAAAATAAATAAAATTTTCTTTGCTTTTTAATTCAATTTTAATTTAAATAGAAAATCACTAGTAAAAAATAAGTTGTCTGAGAATTTTGAAATATACAAAACTATTTATTTAGTTTTTAATATTAATAATTTTAGGATATAAGTATTTTGATTTATGTATAGAAAAATTTGTGATGTTTATTGATAAAAAGTTAACAGTTATGTTAATCATAATTACTCTAAATGGACTCGTCTCCAAGGCCATTTATTTATTTATTTATTTACAAAATTCACGGGCAAAGCCCCATTCACATGTCGTGTTAATATTAATAAAATTCATTTAAAATAAGTAAAACAGAGATAAAAACAATATAAAACAAAATGAAATACAAAAAACTTTCCAACAACAACAACAAGGATCAGTAGCCCCGAAAAGGCTGGAGATCATGGGTTCGATTCATGGCCATGGGATGTTGGGCCTCGCCAATAAAAAAAACACTCGCAGTCTTGTTAAATATATATATGACTAGTTAAGTCCGAATCGAGGTATTTTGAATGCTATTATCTTATTCAAATATATAGATCTCGAAAAATATTTAATAATAAATACAGTGGCGGATTAATGCAATTTTATCGGGGGGGGGGGCGGTTTTTTTTTTATTTTTTATTTTTTTTTATTTAAGGATTTTGTCGGCATCTATGGCCATTTAGACCCCTTTCCTATTTAATTAAATTGATTGGTAACAAATTCAATTGAAATTAAAGAGCGGAAATCATAATTTCTTTAGATTACTAGTCTTTATAACGTTTTGAATTTCATCTCGGGGGGGGGGGGCGATCGCCCCCTCGCCCCCCCCCCTTTAATCCGCCCCTGAATAAATATATGATCTAACATTGTCAGCAGTGTTGGAATAATTTATCTCTGCTATTCCATGTTTCTAAGGTCTCTGTAGCGGTAGAAAGTCTTAAAAGTTCTTTAATTTATTTTTTTAGTTAAATTTTAGCAACGATTTGAAGTTTATGTGTCAACCATTAACAGGTCATTTATTATATTCTTGGCTCATGCAAGGGCGGATACAAGGGGGGGGGGGGGGTGAAGGGGGTAATTACCCCCCCCCCGAGATTAGAAAAAATACCTTTTTTTCGCCAAAAAATATATTTTTAATAGGGTCCGATCGAAACAAGATTTTCAGCCGAAACCGAATATTCGGCCTCAACCTTAGTTTCAGCCGAAACCGAAACTTGTATTTCCTATAAAATTTTTTTTTCATTTTACCTTTTTTTTTTTGAAATTTTTTTTCCCTTCCGTGAAAATCATTTTACCTTTTTTTTAGGGAGACTAAATTTTTTCTCCCTCCAGTGCAAATCATTTGACCTTTTTTTTGCATGCGAGTCTCATCCCATCTTTTCTGACTCAGGTTTCGGCCGGCCATTTTACTTTTTGGCCGAAACCGAAACTACGGCCAAAACCATGATTTTTGGCCGAAACTGGCCGAAACCGAATATTCGGTCGGTTCCTAATTTTTAACGTAAAATTTTAAAAATCAATACTTACAAATTTGATTTGTATTTATATTCTCACGAAAATACCAGGTTCCGCAAAAGAGTGAAATTTCCCGCGAACGGCACATAAAGAAATGTAAAAATTTTGCAATTTATGGTTCGGCACACGAAAAAATTTTTGGTTCCGCGGGCGGGAAAAATTTTGCCTCTCTAAAAAAAAAGGTAAAATATTTTTACGGGCGGAAAAAATTTTTGGTTCCGCGAACGGCATATGAAAAAATTTTTGGTTCCGCAAAATCAAAATTTTGGTTCCACGAAAAACAAAATTTTTCGTAGAAAAATTTTTGAGAACAGGCCCCCCCCCCTCGAAAAAAATTTCTATATACGCCCCTGGTGCTGTGCGACGAGTCACACCAGATTACATCCCCCGAGAAACACCTCTGGATCCGCCCTTGGGCTCATGTTTCTTTGAAAATTGTTGGAGGCTACGTTCTTTAAAAAGTGACAAGTATTCCCCGATATCTTAATGTAGACAAAATAAATATTTAGCAGTTCTCGTTTCTTTTGCTTTCTTCAAATATTATTTGTTTTATAAGCGGTTCCTTATTCGAATTGTGCCGTCAAATCACACCTATCTGGCTCAAAAATTTAAAAACTTATTTTGCGTGATTCATTAGTTAATTGGTACTTTATTTTATCGAAGTCTAGAAAGGGTATAAGATCCATTCTTAAGAAAACTTTAATAAAGTTGGAATATAAAAAAAAAAAAGTTTCCCGTTTTTCGAAGAGAGCAGACAACCAGAAATGAAGTAACAGAAGGTGGAGATAAATTAGAAGTTGGGGGAAAAATGAACAAGATTTTCTAAAAGGTTTTTAATAGACGACCAAAAAGACTAAGTAAAGTCTATCAATAGCCAAGCAACCAACCACCTCCGCTTTTAACATCTTTTGGTTTATTTATACACAACAAAAACAAAATAAATCCATGAAATGAAATTAATTTGAAAAATTTTATTTCATTTTTATTTATTTTATTGATAATTACTTTTAATTAATCTAAAATAAAAATTTACCATAAAAAGGAATAAATACAAATTTTTGTTTGTATTATTTTATAAAATGGGGAGGGGAGGGGGGCATGGGATTTTTAGCCTCGCCAATAAAAAAAAAACACTCTCAGTCTTGTTAAAAATAAATTGATTTATGGATTTTAATCAAAATCCTTGTAGCGAATTTTGAGAAAATCGAAAAAAAGAACTGAAAAAGTACATAATTAAATACTAGTACTTTTTTGCCGATTTTGTTTATTATTATTAAAATAATAATAAACTATCTAATATACTATTAAACGAGCAATTTAAATTTATTTGTTTGTCAGCACATCAGTTCTCGAAAACGGCTCGAAATTTTTTTTTCAAATTTTAAATATATACTATTTTCAGCATCAATATAAAATTTCGCTAGGTCTCATCTTTGGGAAAATTCAGGTACTAGTACTTTACTGATGTACTTTTGTAGTTTTTTCCATTTTTCCCGGAATTCCCTTTACCGATTTCTTTAAAATTTTAAATATCTACTATTCGCGAAATAGAAAATTAATTTGTGATCTTGCTTAATTTGGCAAGATCACTCCTTTGGGAACTTTTGAGTACTAGTACTTTACTGATGTACTTTTTTAGTTTTTTTCACTTTTCTCTTAATTCGCTTTTATTTCAAATTTTAAATATTTCCTATTTGCGGCATACAAAACAAAGTACGATTGATCTCGTCTTTGGGAAACCTCGAGAACTACTGTATTACTTTACTCATGTACTTTTTATAGATTTTTTCAATTTTCTCAATATTTCCTTTGACAATTTCTTTCAAATTTTAAATATTTATTATTTATGGGCTATAAAACAAACTAAGATGTTGATCTAGTCTTTGGGAAACCAGGCGTTCTAGTACTTTACTGATGTACTTTTTTAGTTTTTCCAATTTTAAAAAAAGAAAAAAACCACCGAGCTTCAGCTCGGGCATCCCGGAACCTATTCTATAAATAATAACTAATATCTCCTCCGGGGAGGCCTCTTAAAAGAGCCAAGTTGGACTCTAAGAATGCTGCTCGAGAGAGAAAAGAAGAAGAAGATTATACAATAGATCATATACCAGACGCCGCGGGCCAGGGGTTAGGCGTGGGGCCTGTCGCATGTGTATTATAATATAACATCATATTTTTTATATTATTATAAAAGTTTATATTAAATTTAATAAAGGTGTTTATATATAATATACTATTGGAAATAAAATTGAAACCTGGATTTTAATTTTTTCTCTGAGATAGACTATATCAAACAGTGAGTGAAAAAAAATGAAATTTATTTATAATATTTTTTTTTTGCATATAAAAAAATATGTATAGTAAATTTTAAAGAGGACGTCACAGGAAGGAAACCGGCATTAATTGACTGACGTTGAACGTGAGTTGAATCGATATTTAAGTTTTAAACAATATATACTAGTAAAAGAGATTCGCTTTTATGTAATTTCATACTAATTAAATAAATAAATATAAACACCTGTTTATATAGTGCTAAACAATCACTTGGATGCTCAGCTAAAGCTAACAAAATAACATTTGTTTGGCCGTTTAATAATTTTAATTTTTTTTTTTTTTTTTTAATAAAGTAAATGGATTAATTTAATTAAAAAGATTATCTCATAACAAATGGATTTTTCAATTATAACAATTTGATTTTGTTTAAACTAAAGTTTTATTTATTTCTGAAATTCACTTTCAAACATAAAATATGTTTCTTAATTTAATTAAAATTTTGTTTATTTAACTACGGTTTGAATATTTACTTTTACTTAATCACAAATATTTTAAACGAATAAATTGAAAAAAAAAAAAAAAAAAAAATGTGTCAATAGTAAAGTGTGGAATGTTTAAAATGATTAGACGTGAATGAAAATTATAAAATATTTTTTTTCCAATATCTTTATTATTTTTTGATTATTTATACCTTTAATACATACTAGCCCCGCCGCCCGCTCTGACTCCCCCCCGCTGACAGAAGCGTACTGAGACAGTTGGCAAGGGCGGTCCCAGAGGGAGGGTCAAGGGGGTCGTGACCCCCCCCCCCCCCAAAAAATCTTTCTTTTTTTTTAAGACACACTTTTTTCCCACTTACTCTCCCATTCACACAATCTTTTCGGCAACTTAGGCCATTTAAGACTTAAACGATACTCATATTTGATTAATATATATTTATTGGGGTCCAGGCCCATTTATTTATACTATAAAAAAAAAAAAAAAAACAGTGACCCCCCCCCCAAAATGTAAGGCTAGGACCGCCCTTGACAGTTGGAGGCCTGAGGCGTCACTACTAGAGGGGACCTATATACATTTTGTACCAGAAGTGTATATTGAATTTTTTCGGAAAGGAGGGCGATCTCATTTTTAAATACCCCCTCCTCCATATAGGAAAATATTTTTAAAATACCGTATATCCCTGAACCCTCTCAAAGACAAATTTTCAATAATTTTTTTTAATCTAAATTTTTCCGTTTTGCCCGAGCTCTGATGGCCTCTCAACAACAAATATTTGGGGGCCTATGCCGGCTGGGCGAACCGCCCCACAGTGGGCCAGAAAACAAATTTAGGGCGCCAAAATTCTGATTTTTGGTTTATAGGGGTTTTTTGAACCGCTGAGTCCATTTTTGAACTTATTTTTGCGAAAAAACCAAATGGGGTACCAGGGGGAGGGGGGCAAAATTCAAAATTTTGGAATTTTTCGGGTTGGGTATCAAAATATATGTTTTTTGACGCGCTGAGTCTATTTTTACAAATATTTTTGCGAAAAAACCAAATGGGGTACTAGGGGGAGGGGGCAGATTTCAAAATTTTGGAATATTTCTTGTAGGGTATCAAAATATATGTTCTTTGAGGCGCTGAGTCCATTTTTGGCCACATTTTTGCAAAAAAAAATGTGACCAAAGAAGGGGAGCAAATCATTCATTTTGGAATTTTGTGGGGTGATTGAAATGCGTCTTTTTTTAAAGTGATGAGTTCATTTATTAGTCCGAGATGGTCCTTATAAAATTGCAAAAAATATTTTACTCAATTGTGCCATTCGACATTCTCAGGAATATTTTTGACACGCTTCAGGTTGTTATATATTTTTATTTTATTTATATACCTTGTATGTAACTTATGTTTCTTAATTTTATCATTGATCTTATTATAATTATTTGTTAATTTGTGCGCATATGATGTAAGAAAACTAATTTTCTTTCTTTTGACTGTAAACTCACTCGCTCCTTTCTGTTATTGATTGTAGCCCTGATGATGGTCGTATATCTGACCGAAACGTCGGCTTGAAGTGATTATTAAACGAAATAAACCTAGCTGCAAACGCTCTTTTCTTTCTTCCTTACTACGAGATCTACTCAGCTATCCACCTCACTTTAACATTTTACTTTTCTTTTTTTTAAATTTTTTTCGCCCTGGCCGAAACCGTAACCGAAACCGAATATTCGGTCGGTTCTTAATCAAAATACAAAAAGGAATCAAATTATTAATTTAGCAAGTTATGTAACTGAATTTCAACAATAAAAATCATGATCGCAGGAAGAACTAGAATTTACACAATAGTAATCACTAATTTAGTGGTATAAATCACATTTTAAGGATTTGGGGCAAAAACGGGCAAAATGTACGAAATGTAGGTGATAGTACGGGCTTTAAGGAACAACTTTTATTTGAAAAGTTTTGGCGGGAAATGGAGGGACATTTTTGTAGCACTACATATAGCCAGTTCTAAGGGACAAAAAAGTACTTATTTCAACTGCAAATTTTCAAACTACCAATTTAATTATAGCAATGGACGAGCACAGATTCGTATTCAGGATGAAAAATTCAATAGGACACCATGTTTATTAATTTCAAAACACTGGAACAAGTCACCGTAACACGCGCTTGAAAAACACATACAAATTCACAATGCAAATTGCTGTCAATAACCGCCACTTTATCGCGTCTTCAAAGCAACTAGATGTACTTCGGGCGAGTTGACATTTGCGGTACTAGAAGCCTTCAAGGTCATAGTACATCAGGTCATAGCTAGTTTGTCTCTCTGGTACATTTCGTTTTTTCGACTTTTGGCGCCCTAAATTGGTTTCCTGGCCCACTGTGCGCCCCCCCCCTCTGTACGCCTCTACCTCCTGGATTACCTTCAGCTAGCTCGTGCTCGCCTGCGGCGGACCTACGCTTTTTCTAAATTATGAAAAAAAATCATCTTTATTGACTAACCGAGTCTATTTAAGGCTTTTTTGTTTATAATATTTAAAAATCCAATAATAAATACAAAAATACTTGAGAAAAAACAAAAATATAATAGAGATAGAAATATAACGTTGAATTTTATAAAAAAATATTGCAAGAAAAAAGAAAAATCCTCTAAAGATCATACAAGATGAAAAGTAATAGAACCCCCCCTAATACAAAAAATAAAAAGATACACCTCACATTTATTTTATTTTTTTATTTTTCGTTAACATTTATCCTCCTTAAATCAAACATTAAAATTTAATTTAATTTTATGAATAATGTTTAAAATTGATGAGATAATTTTATTAATTTATTAAAATAATAATAAAAAAAATTATTATATACAAAAATAGAAGTTGTATATATTGTTAATATTAAATAGCATAATAAAACTTTTAATATCATGTTTATGATCTTCGGATTAAACGAGATCTCGCGAATAATTTAATATGTAGCATGGCGTGAAAATTAAGTAATGTGTAGTTAAAAAGACATTAGATATGCTTATCTGTTTTATTAGTTCATATGTTTCCTAATTTGTAAGACACTTATATGTAGAAATCATAATAAATATTTTATGTAGTACAATGTTTAGATAATTTTTTTTTTATAATTAATAATTATTAGGGCCAGTTGCTTAAGATCTAGTCTACTAGCAAACTTATCCGACAAAAAGCTAATAATCGATATAATAAACAAGAACACATTTCAATTTAAAAAATGAATTTTTCACATATAATTAGCTATCAGAGTTTTGTGTTAGCAACTTAATAAAAGCATTTATAATAATTATTAAAATTAATAAATATAAATATTTAAAATTAAAATAATTAATTAAAAATAATTAATTTATTAACAAAATTTAAAAAAAAAATATTGTGTTTCTAATTTCACGACTTAGTTAAGCCTTATACCACACTTTGGCTCTTAGATAACAAACTACGAACAGGGGTTTTATTTAATCATATGATTAGCTTAACTAGAAGTGAAAATATATTAATTGTTAAAAGGTTTACTTTTGATTTTCTATTCTGGTCTTTGGAATTTGAAATAATTATTACAAAATATTTATTTTCGTAAAATTTTATTGATGACTGGCGACTGACATTGCAAATGTTAAGTTTCAGTTACTCAAAGAACCATCATCAGGCCTAGAATATATTTAAAAAAATTTATTTTAACAAACTAGTGAATGATTGTCAATTTAACGAAAATAAAATAATTATACAGACATATAAATTTAATAAAATATATCATTTTATAATAAATGATGATATATGAATTGTTACTGGTTTCACAGGATATGTAACGGGAGAAATAAAACAGTATAAATCTCTCAGGAATTGCCTTATGACATATAATTGCAAATATTTTGGCCGGCTTAACGCCTGGTCATCTTCAGTGCAGGATATAGTTCTTTGGCGATCCTTCAAATTCGTGAACGAACACATTATGCTCGTCTTCCCCTCCTCTCTTCATGCAAAAGTTTGAGACATCAGACGCCAAAGAACTATATCTGCACTGAAGAGGTCAGGCGTTAAGTCGTCCGAAATATTTGCAAATATATGGTATAAGGTGATTCCTGAGAAATTTATGGTGTTTTATTTCTCCAGTTACTTTATTATATAATAAATGTAATGACGGTGAATTTAGAAAATAAAATTTTTTTCTTAACTATTTTAGGTCTGATGTTGGTTCTTTGAATAACCGAACATTTGCAGTCGTCATTAAAATTTCCGAAAAAAAATATTTTTTAATATTTATTTAAAATTCAGAAGACCGGAATAGAAAATCACATGTAAACCTTCTAGTAATCAATTTGTTGTTTCCACTATATAATAGAACTGAAAACACTTGAAAGTCATAGTCAAGTAGCTTATCCGAGGAATAGCTAGTTAATTAGAGCTGAAGCAACCAGCCCTTAGAGATTTTAAATCAATTGTGCGAGATTATTCATTTTTTATTACACATCGTGTGGTTCATATATGCTAAAGAAAAATATCTTCCATGCAGTTCTAGGACTAGTTTTGAAATTAAATGATTTCCGCATTCTCTAAAAATGTGTATTTTTTTTTTTTTTTTTGTTAATTTTTTTCTTAAATATTAATAAAAAAAAAAAGATATTGAAGAAGAAAACAAATAAAAATTAATTTTTTATCTACTTTTTTTGGGATAATATTAAAATTCAAGACTATAAAAAAAAATATTGTAATTGCTGGAGCCGATATATACCTACTGTACATATCCATAACTTTTAATTGACAAAACAATTAGAGCTTTGCGCACGAATGACTGAAAATGGGTGGTGGGGGTAGTAGCGGGGATGAGGTGGCCACCACTGGCAGGTAATGCATGCGTGTGACGTCACGCTGATTGACTCCATCTGGTTCCATTTGACTTAATCGGCTCAACTGGTGCGTGCATGCTCTGCATGCAACTTAGCAGACCTCGTTCCGGCACAGAGACCATCCTTGACAGCAAATTAGTACCCACCATCAAATTGGCGAAAGGGTCTTTTTCTTTGTTGATTAGCTATTTCAAAAAATATTCATTTTTAAAATTTTTTTTGACGATTGCAATACTTTTCCGAAAAAACGAAAATCTGGTGTGATTAACGCGAGATTTTTTGTGTCGAGATATATTTAGTTTCCCCTAGTTTCTAACTTGAACATTTGCGTTTTATAGCGCTGAGCTAGGAATGCTTCCATTGGAAAATATAGGTAAGAGAAAGTAAAAAGTAATAAAGTGTACTTTAAATACGTTTTAGAAAAAAACTTATTCTATGCTAGAGAGGATGTCCTAGTTTGAGGACGGAGTCCTCAGCACCGGCGTGTAGCCTGCTCCTTTCGAAAAATGCATCACTGAGAGGGAACCTTCTTTACGTCCCTTCCACAGGATGGGATGTCACAGCAACTCCCTCTCCTCGAAGAGTAATGCAGATCAAAATGATGGAGAATATGAAGATGCATTTAAAACATGAAAAATTAAAACATTTAACTCGTTAATAAGTTAATGTTTACGACTTAAGTGTAATTTTAAATAAAAAGTAATAACAAAATATGATTAGTATGATTTTTTTTGTTGAAATTAGGTACCACAAACCCTAATTCTTGCTAAAAGAGCTTAAGTCAAGAATAATTTTAGGTTTTTTTCATTATTAATATTGATAAAATGTGAAATTTCTATCTTTTAAATCACAAATACTATATTGAGCTCAAAAAAAGCCTTTATGACTCATTTATTTGTGAATGAAACAGTTTTTATTGATTCCTGAAAAATTCTAATTGTTGACTTAAGTTGTTTTTTGAAATGACCGATTCAATTTTAATCAAAATCATCAGAACAAATTTTGAAAAATTCGAAAAAGACTGAAAAAGTACTTGAGTAAAGTACTAGTACTTTTTGGCCGATTTTGTTGAAAAGCTTATTTTAACTGTCCAGGAAGCTACCTAACTTAAATATAAAATTTCAAACTCGTAGCTTATTGGACCCAGAGATCGTCAATACGTATTTCAATCAAAATCAAGACATCGAATTTTTGAAATGATCGTAATACTTGCTCACTATATATTACATACCAGGTATATAGGTAAGAGAAAGTAAAAATAGATGAAGAAATTGTAAAGCTTCCATGGCCTTCTTAAAAAGTTCTAACTAGATTTTATAGTTTTATTAGCTCTGTTTAAGAAGAAAAATTTTTCAACATGGAGGCCTATTTAAATGTTTATTTTTCTATAAATTACATTTAAAAAAAAAAAAAAAAAGAAAACAATTCGAAGAGATTAATAAAATGTCAAAAAGTTTCCCCTATATGACCTATCTTGATCAAGCTTTTGGCGAAAAAATGCAACCAAATAACATAGAAAAAAAATTAAAATTCTTTTCTTCTTCAATCGAGATTAATTTGCTGTTATTAGTTTTTTTCCAGGAAATTTCCCGACCAGTATGGTGTGTTGTGACTCTCACCCTAATGTTTTACGCTTGAATTTTCATTTGACCTTTTTATTAAACTATCTCTTTGGCTGTCCTTTCCATTTGTGGAAAATATTTGCACCGTCAGCCCTCGTCCACTCCAATCTGTCACCAGCCCCCTAACAAAAGTCAAAGGGATTTCCATTTAAAAAAAAAAATAATTAAAACAAGAAAAATAGGTTAAAACAATTTGTAAAAAAAAAAAGTAATATCGAACAAGCAACAAAAAATAAAATAAAGTATGGACTTGTGTTTGTAAATAACACTAAAAATATACAACAAACTATTTCTAAATAATCAAATTAGAAGTAAAAATCCATCAAGACGCTAGCGCCGAGGTAGACGACAGCTACAGTCCCTGTATGACATGGCACGTATCTCTACAATCACCTGTGTAGGTTCTTTGAATAAATTTATATGAATTTTTAAAGCTGTAACGTCCTTTTTGTTACAACTCATAGTTGATTTATGAACTTTAATCAAAATCGTTAGTCTAAATTTTGAGAAATTAGAAAAAAAAAAATGAAAAAGTACTAGTACTTTTGGCCGATTTTTGTTGAAAAGCCAAGTTTAACTGTCCGGAGTTAAATGTAAAATTTCAGCCTCGAAGCTCGTTTCCTTCATGCTTAAAATCGTCACACATAGACAGATCATGTTGCGAAACCCACTTTTCTTAACTCAGGGGACTTCAAGACATGTATTTCCATCAAAATCTCGACATATATACTGTATATATATATATAATAGATTAGAGATAAATTATATTCAATATATTCACTTAACATTAACAAATTTCTTAATGATGGAAATATTTTGTATTCTGACATACTGGTACATAACTTAAGGGGGTTCAAGAGCGATGTCTAAACTTACTTTGAAAAAAAAAATAGACTATTATAAGGAATTTTTCAATGCGGTTTTTTTTTTTTTTTAAATGAATTAAATTCATAAGAGATTATTGGGACATCGAGGTATAATTTTTTTAATGAACATTATAAAAAAATTAAGGAAATTAATTTTTTTGTTATCAAGCTAATATAGAAAACCTTCTGTCCCAATAATCTTTAATTTTTTTTAAATTTAAAAATGAATTTATTGTTATTATTAATCATATATTAATTAAGATAATTTTAAAATAAGCTTAGATGAATTATTTAAAAATCAAATGTCAAAATAGTTCAGCATTCTTGCAATAGATGGCAGACGAGTCTAACAGCCGATCTCCTTTTAGCCTATATCTGGCCTATATTTATATATTTTATGCTTTTATAAAAGGTACATAATATATAATAACATTTATAAAGTATTTATTGTTAAAAGATCAATGAAAATCAACCAAATGCATTAAATATTATTAGCTACCATTCTGACATCTCTTGGCAAATTTTCGAAATACGTGATTTTTTTGGGCTTACTTTTTATCACACACTACGCCCTCTTATCGGGAAAAACTTACGTAACACCTT
>JAKCPI010006346.1:0-12810 GCA_023213315.1 Euborellia annulipes | reverse complement strand
CAATTTACTCTTGGTGGAAAAATTATTTAAAATTTTATTATGTAGCCTATTTTCTTTAATTTTCTTCCAAGAATACTGGTCTAGAACTGAGTGAGCACAAACACTTGTTTTAATTTTACTTTCTCCTACTCTATACATGAAATAAATAGAGAGAAAGTATTGAGATCATGTCAAAAATTCAATGTCGAGATTGAAATTTTATATTTTAAGTTATGCACCCCCCTGAAGGGTGAAAATAAGCTTTTAAACAAAATCGGCAAAAAAAGTAAATTTCTAGCATTTAATTATGCAAATTTCGTCAGCTTATTTATTTATTTTTTTTTTGATTTTCTCCAAATTCGCTACGTTAACGATTTTAATTAAAATTCATAAATCAATTTATTTTTAACAAAACTAGGCGTTTTTTTTTTATTGGCGAGGCCAAACATTCCATGGCCCCCGGAATAGAACCTAGGATCTCCAGCCTGGGTGCTGTCCATTGCACCAGACCACCGACCCCTCGACCGAGGCCTCGCCAATAAAAAAACATTCACAGTCTTGCTAAATATAAATATATAGGTAAGAGAAAATAATAAATCTATATACATATTTAATTCACTAATGTCCGTCTGTCTGTCTTGTATACAACCTTTAATACGAACTGAGTTGTTTTAGGCAAGAGCCGGTTTTTAAATATATTAACGAAGGCAGCATATTTATTAAATAAATTAGTATTATAGAGGAGACCGGGGCAGGTTTGGCCCACGGGGCAGGTCGGCCCAGTCGCGATATTTCGCAGAATAATTGGACGATTGTGATATGGATCAGAATGAAGGTTAATAGCACTGCCACACACCTTCCGCCAAAACAACTATAGCGATCGGAGTAAATTCGCATGAGCTAGGATCATTTATTCGTTTTTTGCACCTTGGAGTAAATTTTCATTAGTTGAATAAAATTGTTTTATCTACTTTTTGGTTACTTCGAGGATAAAAAGTGAGCACTATGTTTAAAGGTTAGAGTATAAGGATTATTTCTCCATGGCATTTTAATTAAAAAACATCAACGGGATTTGTAGGGGATAAAAATTGTTTCAAATATGACGATGGGGCAGGTTGGCCCAAAAATGACGGGGCAGGTTGGCCCACTCGATTTTTTGCCATTGTATGTATGAAATCGTTAAACCCAGTTTTATCTTTTCAATTTTAGTGGCAATGAATGATGTAAAAGTAACAAAATAAAAATTATTATAAATATCGATGTTATACTGGCCGTCATTGAGAGTTTATTGGAGGAAATTTTGCATCATAAATGAGCACTTCTGTTTGTTTTTGGGAAATTGTTATCAGATATATGAATATGTTCTTATTGTTTTCTAAAACATTCTAGTTCTTTGAATATCTGTGGTTCGGGAAGATATGAAGTGTTTCCGCATTTTTTTTTTTTTTTTTAAACATTCACACTTTTTTTCCCATTCACACTCACATTCACACAGTCTTTTCGGTAACTCAGGCCATATAAGACTTTTACGATAACCGTTGTATTAATAATTATATATTTTGGGGGGTCCAGGCATTCTTATTTAAGCCATTTGGTATCCAAATGGCTTAAATAAAATCATCGGACTGCCTGGAGCCCGAACCCGCGACGTTTGGTATACGAGGTTAGCACTCTAACCCTCTACACGAAGCCCCGAGGGCTAAGAGATTTTTCAAAAGAGCACAAATTGAGCGTTGGGAGAGAAAAAGTTGGGACCCTTGTTGGGATACTCTTTTTGCCAACTTGCCAAGCCCAAGTAAGGTGTCTGCAATGCTTTTCATAGCATTCTGACTCTCATCCCCAACCTCTGAACCACGGTTATAACAGTGATTCGTAAATACAAAAGAAAAACTGAAAAAGGAAAAGTTCTTTAAGTCACGATATACTTTTTACTTTCTCTTAGCCTATATATTTTTGATTTAGTACTCACTTATTACTGAAACTGTTGCAATAACCAATTATAATTTAAAATAAACTTTGTGTGTTAAAATTAGGTTGTTTTAAATTATTTTCTTGCATTTTTATTCATATAAAAATAACAAATGCCTTCCGGGCCAACCTGCCCCGAGGTCCGGGCCAACCTGCCCCGACCACGGGGCAGGTTGGCCCACTCGAAATATTTTAGAAATAATTATTTTTTTTAATTTTAACATCAATTTAGGAGACTTTTACGATGACCATTTGGTAGCTTAAGGTTGCACCAACATTTTAAAATAAAAACATAAACGAAAATGATTAAATAAAAAATTTTATAAAAGAAATAAAAATTAGTGGGCCAACCTGCCCCGGTCTCCCCTACTATTTTTTTGCTTCTCGTGCAAAGGGTTCCGGGTTCGTTTCTCGTCGCAAGCGAGAAAAATTTATTCCATTTAAATTGGCTACTAATCATTTGAAATAAATATGGATAAATGACCTTGGACGTCGAAAAAGACGGGCTTTAAAAAAATATAAATTCATTTATAAAAGACTTAATAAATTCTCACCACAATATTTCTTCTTTTATATATATAAAATAAATAAAATTTTCTTTGCTTTTTAATTCAATTTTAATTTAAATAGAAAATCACTAGTAAAAAATAAGTTGTCTGAGAATTTTGAAATATACAAAACTATTTATTTAGTTTTTAATATTAATAATTTTAGGATATAAGTATTTTGATTTATGTATAGAAAAATTTGTGATGTTTATTGATAAAAAGTTAACAGTTATGTTAATCATAATTACTCTAAATGGACTCGTCTCCAAGGCCATTTATTTATTTATTTATTTACAAAATTCACGGACAAAGCCCCATTCACATGTCGTGTTAATATTAATAAAATTCATTTAAAATAAGTAAAACAGAGATAAAAACAATATAAAACAAAATGAAATACAAAAACTTTCCAACAACAACAACAAGGATCAGTAGCCCCGAAAAGGCTGGAGATCATGGGTTCGATTCATGGCCATGGGATGTTGGGCCTCGCCAATAAAAAAAACACTCGCAGTCTTGTTAAATATATCTATGACTAGTTAAGTCCGAATCGAGGTATTTTGAATGCTATTATCTTATTCAAATATATAGATCTCGAAAAATATTTAATAATAAATACAGTGGCGGATTAATGCAATTTTGTCGGGGGGGGGCGGTTTTTTTTTTTATTTTTTATTTTTTTTTATTTAAGGATTTTGTCGGCATCTATGGCCATTTAGACCCCTTTCCTATTTAATTAAATTGATTGGTAACAAATTCAATTGAAATTAAAGAGCGGAAATCATAATTTCTTTAGATTACTAGTCTTTATAACGTTTTGAATTTCATCTCGGGGGGGGGGGGCGATCGCCCCCCCGCCCCCCTTTAATCCGCCCCTGAATAAATATATGATCTAACATTGTCAGCAGTGTTGGAATAATTTATCTCTGCTATTCCATGTTTCTAAGGTCTCTGTAGCGGTAGAAAGTCTTAAAATTTTAAAATTTATTTTTTTAGTTAAATTTTAGCAACGATTTGAAGTTTATGTGTCAATCATTAACAGGTCATTTATTATATTCTTGGCTCATGCAAGGGCGGATACAAGGGTACAAGGGGGGGGAGTGAAGGGGGTAATTACCCCCCCCCCCCGAGATTAGAAAAAATACCTTTTTTTCCCCAAAAAATATATTTTTAATAGGGTCCGACCGAAACAAGATTTTCAGCCGAAACCGAATATTCGGCCTCAACCTTAGTTTCGGCCGAAACCGAAACTTGTATTTCCTATAAAATTTTTTTTTTCATTTTACCTTTTTTTTTTGAAATTTTTTTCTCCCTCCAGTGCAAATCATTTGACCTTTTTTTTTGCGAGTCTCATCCCATCTTTTCTGACTCAGGTTTCGGCCGGCCGAAACTTTCGGCTACTTTTTGGCCGAAACCGAAACTACGGCCAAAACCATGATTTTTGGCCGAAACTGGCCGAAACCGAATATTCGGTCGGTTCCTAATTTTTAACGTAAAATTTTAAAAATCAATACTTACAAATTTGATTTGTATTTATATTCTCACGAAAATACCAGGTTCCGCAAAAGAGTGAAATTTCCCGCGAACGGCACATAAAGAAATGTAAAAATTTTGCAATTTATGGTTCGGCACACGAAAAAATTTTTGGTTCCGCGGGCGGGAAAAATTTTGCCTCTCTAAAAAAAAAGGTAAAATATTTTTACGGGCGGAAAAAATTTTTGGTTCCGCGAACGGCATATGAAAAAAATTTTTGGTTCCGCAAAATCAAAATTTTGGTTCCGCGAAAAACAAAATTTTTCGTAGAAAAATTTTTGAGAACAGGCCCCCCCCCCTCGAAAAAAATTTCTATATACGCCCCTGGTGCTGTGCGACGAGTCACACCAGATTACTCCCCCGAGAAACACCTCTGGATCCGCCCTTGGGCTCATGTTTCTTTGAAAATTGTTGGAGGCTACGTTCTTTAAAAAGTGACAAGTATTCCCCGAAATCTTAATGTAGACAAAATAAATATTCAGCAGTTCTCGTTTCTTTTGCTTTCTTCGAATATTATTTGTTTTATAAGCGGCTCCTTATTCGAATTGTGCCGTCAAATCACACCTATCTGGCTCAAAAATTTAAAAACTTATTTTGCGTGATTCATTAGTTAATTGGTACTTTATTTTATCGAAGTCTAGAAAGGGTATAAGATCCATTCTTAAGAAAACTTTAATAAAGTTGGAATATAAAAAAAAAAAGTTTCCCGTTTTTCGAAGAGAGCAGACAACCAGAAATGAAGTAACAGAAGGTGGAGATAAATTAGAAGTTGGGGGAAAAATGAACAAGATTTTCTAAAAGGTTTTTAATAGACGACCAAAAAGACTAAGTAAAGTCTATCAATAGCCAAGCAACCAACCACCTCCGCTTTTAACATCTTTTGGTTTATTTATACACAACAAAAACAAAATAAATCCATGAAATGAAATTAATTTGAAAAATTTTATTTCATTTTTATTTATTTTATTGATAATTACTTTTAATTAATCTAAAATAAAAATTTACCATAAAAAGGAATAAATACAAATTTTTGTTTGTATTATTTTATAAAATGGGGAGGGGGAGGGGGGCATGGGATTTTTAGCCTCGCCAATAAAAAAAAACACTCTCAGTCTTGTTAAAAATAAATTGATTTATGGATTTTAATCAAAATCCTTGTAGCGAATTTTGAGAAAATCGAAAAAAAGAACTGAAAAAGTACATAATTAAATACTAGTACTTTTTTGCCGATTTTGTTTATTATTATTAAAATAATAATAAACTATCTAATATACTATTAAACGAGCAATTTAAATTTATTTGTTTGTCAGCACATCAGTTCTCGAAAACGGCTCGAAATTTTTTTTTCAAATTTTAAATATATACTATTTTCAGCATCAATATAAAATTTCGCTAGGTCTCATCTTTGGGAAAATTCAGGTACTAGTACTTTACTGATGTACTTTTGTAGTTTTTTCCATTTTTCCCGGAATTCCGTTTACCGATTTCTTTAAAATTTTAAATATCTACTATTCGCGAAATAGAAAATTAATTTGTGATCTTGCTTAATTTGGCAAGATCACTCCTTTGGGAACTTTTGAGTACTAGTACTTTACTGATGTACTTTTTTAGTTTTTTTCACTTTTCTCTTAATTCGCTTTTATTTCAAATTTTAAATATTTCCTATTTGCGGCATACAAAACAAAGTACGATTGATCTCGTCTTTGGGAAACCTCGAGAACTACTGTATTACTTTACTCATGTACTTTTTATAGATTTTTTCAATTTTCTCAATATTTCCTTTGACAATTTCTTTCAAATTTTAAATATTTATTATTTAAGGGCTAGAAAACAAACTATGATGTGATCTCGTCTTTGGGAAACCAGGCGTTCTAGTACTTTACTGATGTACTTTTTAAGTTTTTCCAATTTTAAAAAAAGAAAAAAAAACCACCGAGCTTCAGCTCGGGCATCCCAGAACCTATTCTATAAATAATAACTAATATCTCCTCCGGGAAGGCCTCTTAAAAGAGCCAAGTTGGACTCTAAGAATGCTGCTCGAGAGAGAAAAAGAAGATAACGTTCTCGAGAAGATTATACAATAGATCATATTCCAGACGCCGCCCGCCAGGGCTTAGGCGTGGGGCCCGCCGCATGTGTATTATAATATAACATCATATTTTTTATATTATTATAAAAGTTTATATTAAATTTAATAAAGGTGTTTATATATAATATACTATTGGAAATAAAATTGAAACCTGGATTTTAATTTTTTCTCTGAGATAGACTATATCATACAGTGAGTGAAAAAAAATGAAATTTATTTATAATATTTTTTTTTGCATATAAAAAAATATTTATAGTAAATTTTAAAGAGGACGTCACAGGAAGGAAACAGGCATTAATTGACTGACGTTGAACGTGAGTTGAATCGATATTTAAGTTTTAAACAATATATACTAGTAAAAGAGATTCGCTTTTATGTAATTTCATACTAATTAAATAAATAAATATAAACACCTGTTTATATAGTGCTAAACAATCACTTGGATGCTCAGCTAAAGCTAACAAAATAACATTTGTTTGGCCGTTTAATAATTTTAATTTTTTTTTTTTTTTTTTTAATAAAGTAAATGGATTAATTTAATTAAAAAGATTATCTCATAACAAATGGATTTTTCAATTATAACAATTTGATTTTGTTTAAACTAAACTTTTATTTATTTCTGAAATTCACTTTCAAACATAAAATATGTTTCTTAATTTAATTAAAATTTTGTTTATTTAACTACGGTTTGAATATTTACTTTTACTTAATCACAAATATTTTAAACGAATAAATTGAAAAAAAAAAAAAAAAAATGTGTCAATAGTAAAGTGTGGAATGTTTAAAATGATTAGACGTGAATGAAAATTATAAAATATTTTTCCCCCCGCGTACTGAGACAGTTGGAGGCCTGAGGCGTCACTACTAGAGGAGGCCTATATAAATTTTGTACCAGAAGTGTATATTGAATTTTTTCGGAAAGGAGGGCGAACTCATTTTTAAATATCTCCCTCCTTCATATAAAAAATATTTTTAAAATACGGTATATCCGTGAAACCCGAGGGCCCCGGACGCTTTCAAAGATAAATTTTCAATATTTTTTTTTTATCTAAATTTTTCCGTTTTGCCCGAGCTCTGAGGGCCTCTCAACAACAAATATTTGGGGGCCTATGCCGGCTCGGGGCCTGGGGTACGGTACGCCTCTCCCCCTGGACTCCCTTCAGCTAGCTCGGGCTCGCCTGCGGCGGACCCACGCCTTTTCTTAATTATGGAAAAAAAAATTATCATTATTGACTAACCGAGTCTATTTTGTTTATAATACAAAAAGACTTGAGAGAAAACAAAAATATAATAGAGATAGAAATATAACGTTGAATTTTATAAAAAAATATTGCAAGAAAAAAGAAAAATCTTCTAAAGATCATACAAGATGAAAAGTTAATAGAACCCGGGGGGTTCTATTAGGGGGCCCCTAATACAAAAAATAAAAAGATACACCTCACATTTATATTATTTTTTTTATTTTTCGTTAACATTTATCCTCCTTAAATCAAACATTAAAATTTAATTTAATTTTATGAATAATGTTTAAAATTGATGAGATAATTTTATTAATTTATTAAAATAATAATAAAAAAATTATTATATACAAAAATAGAAGTTGTATATATTGTTAATATTAAATAGCATAATAAAACTTTTAATATCATGTTTATGATCTTCGGATTAAACGAGATCTCGCGAATAATTTAATATGTAGCATGGCGTGAAAATTAAGTAATGTGTAGTTAAAAAGACATTAGATATGCTTATCTGTTTTATTAGTTCATATGTTTCCTAATTTGTAAGACACTTATATGTAGAAATCATAATAAATATTTTATGTAGTACAATGTTTAGATAATTTTTTTTTATAATTAATAATTATTAGGGCCAGTTGCTTAAGATCTAGTCAACTAGCAAACTTATACGACAAAAAGCTAATAATCGACATAATAAACAAGAACACATTTCAATTTAAAAAATGAATTTTTCACATATAATTAGCTATCAGAGTTTTGTTTTAGCAACTTAATAAAAACATTTATAATAATTATTAAAATTAATAAATATAAATATTTAAAATTAAAATAATTAATTAAAAATAATTAATTTATTAACAAAATTATAAAAAAAAATATTGTCTTTCTAATTTCACGACTTAGTTAAGCCTTATACCACACTTTGGCTCTTAGATAACAAACTACGACCTGGGGTTTTATTTAATCATATGATTAGCTTAACTAGAAGTGAAAATATATTAATTGTTAAAAGGTTTACTTTTGATTTTCTATTCTGGTCTTTGGAATTTGAAATAATTATTACAAAATATTTATTTTCGTAAAATTTTATTGATGACTGGCGACTGACATTGCAAATGTTAAGTTTCAGTTACTCAAAGAACCATCATCAGGCCTAGAATATATTTAAAAAAATTTATTTTAACAAACTAGTGAATGATTGTCAATTTAACGAAAATAAAATAATTATACAGACATATAAATTTAATAAAATATATCATTTTATAATAAATGATGATATATGAATTGATACTGGTTTCACAGGATATGTAACGGGAGAAATAAAACAGTATAAATCTCTCAGGAATCGCCTTATACCATATATTTGCAAATATTTTGGCCGGCTTAAGACCTGGTCATCTTCAGTGCAGGATATAGTTCTTTGGCGATCCTTCAAGTACGTGAACGAACACTTGAATGCTCGTCTTCCGCTCCTCTCTTCATGCAAAAGTTTGAGACATCATACGAAGGATCGCCAAAGAATTATATATGCACTGAAGATGGTCAGGCGTTAAGTCGTCCGAAATATTTGCAATTATATGGTATAAGGTGATTCCTGAGAAATTTATGGTGTTTTATTTCTCCACTTACTACTTTATATAATAAATGTAATGACGGTGAATTTAGACAATAAAATTTTTTTTCTTATTTTTCTATTCTATACCTGATGTGGGTTCTTGAAAAACCGAACATTTGCAGTCCTCATTAAAATTTTCCGGAAAATAAATATTTTCTAATATTTATTTAAAATTCGGAAGACCAGAATAGAAAATCACAAGTAAACCTTCTAGTAATCAATTTGTTGTTTCCACTATATAATAGAACTGAAAACACTTGAAAGTCATAGTCAAGTAGCTTATCCGAGGGATAGCTAGTTAATTAGAGCTGAAGCAACCAGCCCTTAGAGATTTTAAATCAATTGTGCGAGATTATTCATTTTTTATTACACATCGTGTGGTTCATATATGCTAAAGAAAAATATCTTCCATGCAGTTCTAGGACTAGTTTTGAAATTAAATGATTTCCGCATTCTCTAAAAATGTGTATTTTTTTTTTTTTTTTGTTAATTTTTTTCTTAAATATTAATAAAAAAAAAAAAGATATTGAAGAAGAAAACAAATAAAAATTAATTTTTTATCTACTTTTTTGGGATAATATTAAAATTCAAGACTATAAAAAAAAATATTGTAATTGCTGGAGCCGATATATACCTACTGTACATATCCATAACTTTTAATTGACAAAACAATTAGAGCTTTGCGCACGAATGACTGAAAATGGGTGGTGGGGGTAGTAGCGGGGATGAGGTGGCCACCACTGGCAGGTAATGCATGCGTGTGACGTCACGCTGATTGACTCCATCTGGTTCCATTTGACTTAATCGGCTCAACTGGTGCGTGCATGCTCTGCATGCAACTTAGCAGACCTCGTTCCGGCACAGAGACCATCCTTGACAGCAAATTAGTACCCACCATCAAATTGGCGAAAGGGTCTTTTTCTTTGTTGATTAGCTATTTCAAAAAATATTCATTTTTAAAATTTTTTTTGACGATTGCAATACTTTTCCGAAAAAACGAAAATCTGGTGTGATTAACGCGAGAAGATTTTTTGTGTCGAGATATATTTAGTTTCCCCTAGTTTCTAACTTGAACATTTGCGTTTTATAGCGCTGAGCTAGGAATGCTTCCATTGGAAAATATAGGTAAGAGAAAGTAAAAAGTAATAAAGTGTACTTTAAATACGTTTTAGAAAAAAACTTATTCTATGCTAGAGAGGATGTCCTAGTTTGAGGACGGAGTCCTCAGCACCGGCGTGTAGCCTGCTCCTTTCGAAAAATGCATCACTGAGAGGGAACCTTCTTTACGTCCCTTCCACAGGATGGGATGTCACAGCAACTCCCTCTCCTCGAAGAGTAATGCAGATCAAAATGATGGAGAATATGAAGATGCATTTAAAACATGAAAAATTAAAACATTTAACTCGTTAATAAGTTAATGTTTACGACTTAAGTGTAATTTTAAATAAAAAGTAATAACAAAATATGATTAGTATGATTTTTTTGTTGAAATTAGGTACCACAAACCCTAATTCTTGCTAAAAGAGCTTAAGTCAAGAATAATTTTAGGTTTTTTTCATTATTAATATTGATAAAATGTGAAATTTCTATCTTTTAAATCACAAATACTATATTGAGCTCAAAAAAAGCCTTTATGACTCATTTATTTGTGAATGAAACAGTTTTTATTGATTCCTGAAAAATTCTAATTGTTGACTTAAGTTGTTTTTTGAAAATGACCGATTCAATTTTAATCAAAATCATCAGAACAAATTTTGAAAAATTCGAAAAAGACTGAAAAAGTACTTGAGTAAAGTACTAGTACTTTTTGGCCGATTTTGTTGAAAAGCTTATTTTAACTGTCCAGGAAGCTACCTAACTTAATATAAAATTTCAAACTCGTAGCTTATTGGACCCAGAGATCGTCAATACGTATTTCAATCAAAATCAAGACATCGAATTTTTGAAATGATCGTAATACTTGCTCACTATATATTACATACCAGGTATATAGGTAAGAGAAAGTAAAAATAGATGAAGAAATTGTAAAGCTTCCATGGCCTTCTTAAAAAGTTCTAACTAGATTTTATAGTTTTATTAGCTCTGATTAAGAAGAAAAATTTTTCAACATGGAGGCCTATTTAAATGTTTATTTTTCTATAAATTACATTTAAAAAAAAAAAAAAAAAAGAAAACAATTCGAAGAGATTAATAAAATGTCAAAAAGTTTCCCCCTATATGACCTATCTTGATCAAGCTTTTGGCGAAAAAATGCAACCAAATAACATAGAAAAAAATTAAAATTCTTTTCTTCTTCAATCGAGATTAATTTGCTGTTATTAGTTTTTTTCCAGGAAATTTCCCGACCAGTATGGTGTGTTGTGACTCTCACCCTAATGTTTTTACGCTTGAATTTTCATTTGACCTTTTTATTAAACTATCTCTTTGGCTGTCCTTTCCATTTGTGGAAAATATTTGCACCGTCAGCCCCTCGTCCACTCCAATCTGTCACCAGCCCCCTAACAAAAGTCAAAGGGATTTCCATTTAAAAAAAAAAATAATTAAAACAAGAAAAATAGGTTAAAACAATTTGTAAAAAAAAAAAAGTAATATCGAACAAGCAACAAAAAATAAAATAAAGTATGGACTTGTGTTTGTAAATAACACTAAAAATATACAACAAACTATTTCTAAATAATCAAATTAGAAGTAAAAATCCATCAAGACGCTAGCGCCGAGGTAGACGACAGCTACAGTCCCTGTATGACATGGCACGTATCTCTACAATCACCTGTGTAGGTTCTTTGAATAAATTTATATGAATTTTTAAAGCTGTAACGTCCTTTTTGTTACAACTCATAGTTGATTTATGAACTTTAATCAAAATCGTTAGTCTAAATTTTGAGAAATTAGAAAAAAAAAAATGAAAAAGTACTAGTACTTTTGGCCGATTTTTGTTGAAAAGCCAAGTTTAACTGTCCGGAGTTAAATGTAAAATTTCAGCCTCGAAGCTCGTTTCCTTCATGCTTAAAATCGTCACACATAGACAGATCATGTTGCGAAACCCACTTTTCTTAACTCAGGGGACTTCAAGACATGTATTTCCATCAAAATCTCGACATATATACTGTATATATATATATAATAGATTAGAGATAAATTATATTCAATATATTCACTTAACATTAACAAATTTCTTAATGATGGAAATATTTTTGTATTCTGACATACATGGTACATAACTTAAGGGGGTTCAAGAGCGCCGTCTAAACTTACTTTGAAAAAAAAATAGACTATTATAAGGAATTTTTCAATGCGGTTTTTTTTAAATGAATTAAATTCATAAGAGATTATTGGGACATCGAGGTATAATTTTTAATTATACATTATAAAAAATTAAGGAAATTAATTTTTTTGTTATCAAGCTAATATAGAAAACCTTCTGTCCCAATAATCTTTAATTTTTTTTAAATTTAAAAAATGAATTTATTGTTATTATTAATCATATATTAATTAAGATAATTTTAAAATAAGCTTAGATGAATTATTTAAAAATCAAATGTCAAAATAGTTCAGCATTCTTGCAATAGATGGCAGACGAGTCTAATGAGCTGATCTCTTTTTAGCCTATCCTGGCCTATATTTATATATTTTATGCTTTTATAAAAGGTACATAATATATAATAACATTTATAAAGTATTTATTGTTAAAAGATCAATGAAAATCAACCAAATGCATTAAATATTATTAGCCACCATTCTGACATCTCTTGGCAAATTTTCGAAATACGTGATTTTTTTAGCTTACTTTTTATCACACACTACCCTCTTATCGGGAAAACTTACGTAACACCTTCC
>JAKCPI010006345.1:0-21299 GCA_023213315.1 Euborellia annulipes | reverse complement strand
AAAATCTGGTGTGACTGGCGCACAGCACACAACTTTCTCTTACCCTTCGGTAAGAGAAAGTTGCGCTCCGTGCTGGTCACACCAGATTTTTTGTGTCGAGATATATTTAGTTTCCCATAGCACCTTAGTTTCAAACTTGCATTTTAAATGTTGACTGCTTCAAATAAACTATGGTTATTTTTCAAAATTTTAATCTCATATTTGGACATTTTATACACAATATAGATTCGTAAATAAATACAAAATTTCATAAGAATTGGAAAAAAAATTTTAAATGCGTAAAAAGTTCCAAAGGGGACCCCCCTTTTGAATCGAAATTAACATACAAATCCCTATAGGAAATTAACATTGGTCAAATGCGAAGATTAGGTGGAAAGTTTAAAAACGCGTAGAAAGAGAGAAGATAATTTTGTGAGAGAGAGAGAGAGATATATATGTTTTCTCCGAAACAATTACAGGCAGAAATAAAATAAAAATAAATGGGAATTTAAATAATAATTGATTTTTAATCTAATAAAAAAGAAAAAGATTTAAATTCCGTTACCATGGCAACCATTTCTCCTATCTTTCCTATGAAGCACAAGAGTAAAGTGTGCTTCAAACAATTTTGAGGGCAAAACGAGAATATACATTTGAAAGAGCATCTAATAAATAATTGATTTTTGAATTTTAATCAAAATCGTTAGAGCGAATTTTGAGAAAATCGAAAAAAACTGAAAAAGTACATCAGTAAAGTACTAGTACTCTTTGGCCGATTTTGATTAAAAGCTTATTTTGTCGGTCCCGGGGGGTGTTTAACTTAAATATAAAATTTCAGCCTCATAGCTCCAATTCCTTCATGCTTAAAATTGAACACACACAGACACACACACACACACAGACAGACCATGTCGCGAAAACCACTTTTTTGGATTCAGGGGACCTCAAAACGTGAAGATCCATCAAAATCTCGACATCGAATTTTTTGACATGAAACCAATACTTTCTCTCTATATATATATTACATATATATACATAGGTAAGAGAAAGTAATAAACACCACTAATCTGTTCGCCTCTTTCCTTTGGTAACAGAAAGTTGTGCACTGTGCTTGTCACTCCAGATTTTTTTGTGTCGACAAATATTTAGTTTCCCGCCGATATTTTAAAATTCAAGATGTAATTTTTTTTTTTTTTTAAACATACACATTTTTTTTTTCTCATTCACACTCACATTCACACAGTCTTTTCGGCAACTTAGGCCATTTAAGACTTTTGACGATAACCGTTATGAATATATATTATTATTTGGGGTCCAGGCATTTCTATTTAAGCCATTTGGTATCCAAATGCCTTAAATAAAATCATCGGACTGCCTGGGGTCGAACCCGCGACTTTCGGTATAGAAGGTAGGCACGCTACCAACTACTCCAAGCCCCGTGGGCAGATGTAAAAAATTTTTTTTTTTTTTTTTTTTTTTTTTTTTTTTAAAACATTCACACTTTTTTTCTCATTCACACTCACAATCACACACACATTCACACAGTCTTTTCGGCAACTGAGGCCATTTAAGACTTTTAGACGATAACCGTTGAAGTAATATATATATTGGGGGTTCAGGCATTTCTATTTAAGCCATCTGGGATGTAAAATTTATAAACATGCGAAGAGGTATTTATATTTTGTAACTATGTGCAACCATATCTCCTATCTATCTTATGAGGTACAAAGAGTAAAGAGGTGCTTCGAACAATCTTGAGGGCAAAATGAGAATATACATTTGAAAGAGAATCTAAAAAATAATTATTTTGTAAAGTAAAGTAAAATACTAGTACTTTTTGGCCGTTTTGACAGACAGACTGTGTCGCGAAAACCACTTTTTTGATTCAGGGGACCTCAAAACGTGTATATCCGTCAAAATCTCGACATCGAATTTCTTGACATGAATCCAAAATACTTTTCTCTCTCTATATATTAAACATATATATAGAGGTAAGAGAAAGTAATAAGGTTTTATAATAATATATGAAATTGTGCATTTTCGCACCACCGGGATTAAATGGGTTAAAATTTTAAAAATTAGCGATAATAAAAAAATTTTTGTCTTTCAAATAGGAAGAATAAATGAGCAGGCAGCTAGTTATATTTCAATTTATTAACAAACCAGGGCCGACGTTTCGGTCACATATGGGACCATCTTCAGGCCTACAAATGATGAAAAAGAACATTTAAGAGATAGAGGTACATTCAATTACATAAATTTTTTTTTTTCTTTGCTATTATATTTATAATTAGCCAGGTTAATGTCTGAAAATACATATAATATGATAATAATCAAATTTGATGCATGATCATGATTAATCTACGTATAATTGTGAATGCCCAATATAACTTGGCGAGGATTATATGTATTTTTCAGACATTAGCCTGGGTAATTAAAAATATAATAGCAAAAGAAAAAGAAAAAGATTTTATGTAATTGATTGTATCTTATCCTCTTAAAAGTTTTTTTTCCACTCATTTGTAGCCCTGAAGATGGTCCCATATGTGACCGAAACGTCGGCCCTGTTTTTGTTAATGAATTGAAATATAACTAGGCTGCCTGCTCATTTATTCTTCCTATTTGATTAGACTGTGCAACAAGGAAAAAAGCCCCGAAAAATTCCTTCAGATTCTTAAGTAAAAATGACCTCCTCGGATCCAAATATGACCTTCGTTTTCCCCACCACGTACCGTTTTCGGGGGGGGCCCCCACCTTATTTCCACCCCTTTTCGTTAATTATAGGGCCACGAAAAAAAATTTGGAGGGATGAAAAGAAATATTTTAGCCTTAACATTTCTTCAGAAGGTCTAGAGAAGTGAAAAGTTAAAAAACTTTAACATTTGGATCCAAGGGAGAGGGGGGATGGGGGGAGGATTTGTCCCTTAAAATGCAAAAAAATCATTAAAAATGATCGATTTTTTCTGATTTTTCCCAATTTTTTCACTGATTTTCTACACTCGAAAAAAACCGACCTTGTAAATTTAAAGTGGAAATCCCTTTAAAATTTTTCTAAATAAACCTCTTTCCCATAAAATTAACAAATTTTCCTTTCATTTTTACAAGAAATCGCCTCAAGTTCTATATGACAAACTCATACCGTAAAAATGAAAAAATTTCCTTTTATATTTACAGGAAATTTCATCGAGTTCTAATTCAAAAAGAAATCCTGTAAAAATTGACAAGGTTTCCTTTAAATTTGACAGTAAAAACCTTTAAATTCTTATTTTACCTGGAGAAAGGCCTCCTCCATACCTACCTACCTACCCATTGCTTCCTCTCTAACTCTGAGCCTCGTCATTCTCTAGTAGACAGTATGACTAGCTTGAGTTGACTAGGCAGCATTTCTTTTCCAGATTCATTCTTTGAATATTTGAAATCCGAGTTGATATCTTCTATCATATATACTTTTTTTTTTAATTTTGAAAAAATATTTGTACTTTTTTTTTTTTTATTCACGGCACGTCCTAACAAAATTTCTTTGAGGCCCCTGTTTTTTCTTACATATTATGGCAAAAAACCAAGGTACGTCTACAAAATATATTATAGATTTTCTTTTTTTTTTAATATATTATTTATAATAAATTTTGTGCTTGACTTTGCAGGACTTCAATGAAGACTATTTAAAATTATATCACATTCTAATTGAGTGGGATTTGTAGAAGGTCTGTTTCATACATTAAAAGGTGTAAATATAATGTTATAAAACAAAATGTAAAATGTTTCAAAATATTATCTAGTGTTTTATACAATTTATTTTTTTTGAATAAAAAACTCTTGCATACTTTTAGGCTTTCGGCCATTGACATTTGTAGGAAAAGGGTTCTTTCAGATAAAATTCCTTATTTTTCAAGCGACAAAAGAACCGAATACAATACCTTAGCCCAGAGGGCTTCTGGCTCTCTTGGTCCAGGCCGACCTCAACAAGTTAAAAATTTAGAATATAAACAAATTTTGGTAGAATTAAAAAACAAACTTTTTTTTTTTTTTTTTTTTTTTCAGAATGACAAAATCGGACATTCAGCATCTACAAATGAACAATTCATCCTATGGTTCTGAAAATGACATTTCTATTGTTTTTTTCATATTATCTAAAAATAAATACATATTTTTTGATATTTTAATATGTTTCAAAACTTATTAATAGGCCCTATTTATAAAAATAAGACATCTTGATAATTCATTTCAAAAGTATTTATTTATATAAGTTTGGTGTACATTACAACTGAATTGTAATTTTTTTTTGTAAATAACTCGTCAAAATAAAAAAACATTTTTTTTTGTTATAATTTTGTAAATTTGATTTTTTTTACATAATTTCCTTTATACAAAGAATCCTTTTAAAATTATAAGAAATCCTGTCAAATTGTTTTTGACAAAAATCATTGTAACTTGAATTTATTTCAATCTGCCACAGCTCGTCGGAACACAGGATTTTGGCGTGTTGATTAATTAAAAAATTTTTTAATTATTTTTTAAATATATGTTTGATTTTTCTCATGTCATTCGTAAAACAATAATGCATATCTTTGACCTGAGAAAAATTGAAAAAATATATTTAAAATAAATAATTAAAAAAATCTCTTAAATTAATCCAACACGCCAAAACCTGTGTTCCGTCGAGTGTAGCATAGCAGATTGAAATAAATTCAATTTAAAATTAAATGAAAAATCATTTTAAAATTACAAGAAATCCAGTAAATTTAGTTTTGACAAAATATCCTTTAAAAATTACAGGAAATCCTGTCAATTTGGTTTCAACAAAATTTCCTTCAAATTGTACAGGAAATCCTGTCAATTTCGTTTCAACAAAAATTCCCTTTAAAATTTAGGGTAAATACGGTCAACTTCGTTTTAACAAAATTTCCTTTTAAATTTAAAGGAAATCTTGTCAGTTTTTTTTCAACAGGAAAACCTTTTGAAATTATAAGATGCACCCCTTCAATTTCGTTTTAACAAGGTATCCCATTGAATTGACGAGAAACCTCATTGACGCATTTTCATTACGGTTTCGGAATGAATTGAAGGGATTTCCCATTGAATTTACAAGGTTTTTTTTTTCAGTGTACATATTCCAGCTGACAAACCCACCTCACCCCTTCCTTAAGCATCCCTCAACTAAATAAAAATATATAGGACAAAGCGGGGTGGGGTGTGGGCGATTCCCGAAGCCCTTGCAAGAAGAATTTTTTTCAATTATTGACAAGAAATAATTTCTACCCCTTTAGATAAAATATGTAAATATTGAAGGACATAGAAGAATCCGGATATTTAAGTTTAAATTTGTAAAGATCAGCCCAAAAAATGAAAGTTAACCGGCATATTTGCCAATTTGACCAACTGAGCTGTGAATCTTCCATCTTCTCGTAAGGGCTTAGAATCGCTCACACTCCCACCCGCTTTGTCCCATATATTTTTTTTTTTAGCTGAGGGGATGTTTAAGGAAGCGCCGGGTGAGGTGGGTCTGTCCAGCTGGGAATATGTAGAAAATCAGTGAAAAAATTGTGAAATTGCGATCATTTTTAATGATTTTTTTGCCGGGAAAACGGTACGTGCTGGGGGAAAAACGAAGGTCATATTTGGATTCAGCAGGTCATTTTACTTAAGAAATCTGAAGGAATTTTCTCGGGGCAATAAAAAGTTTCATTTTGTAGCACAGTGTTACCAACACTCAGCTATATACCTCCTCTCAAAAATTTTTTGTCTTTGTTTTATTTAAATTGTAATTATTTATTATGAATTTACTTGGAAATGAATAAAATATTTCATTTCAAAAATGCTGAATAATAACAATAACATTAAGTTAGATTAGAGAATAGGCCTTCTGAAAAAGACTCGCAAGAGTGTATTTTGCTCTTACAATTGGAGTCGGGGATAGATTATACAATTTTATCGGAAATGGTCATCAATTGACAAATTGAATCCCTTAAGAGAACAAACGCAAATCGTTGCATCCTCAAACACGACAGAGAATATCTTGACAAATTGTCCTCCTCTCTCGCCTTCTGATTTAAGATGAAATCCATAACTATTATTATCATACAAATGAGAGATTGAAACGGTATGAAAGAATAATTAAATTAATGAGGAAGCTCTATTCTTTTTATTTTATATTGGCAAGTCGTAAAACCCAATTTTCCGGGGTTCAAGATCTCTCCGCTGTCTTGTGGTTCCGATTCATTCTGTAGCGGCGGCGCATCATCAGTTAATTTTATCTCGCTGCTAAAAGAGTGCGAACAAAATGCCAGAGAAATTCTAAAGTTGACGACGACCACAGACAGCTACTAGTTTTGCTTGTTCAAATTTTTATTCTCATTTATTATATATCTTAAAAAGAGACAGATCCTTTTTTATTAGCTATGATTTATTGCTCGAGTTGTTGGTCATTCTCAATTGAAAAACTTTTATACAAGAGAGAGAGAAAAAAAAAAAAAGAGTTAAACCAGAGAGAGATATTTTTGCTGCTTACTTCAATGGATATCCCTAAAAATTCTTTCATTTTAAACATCAATTTGCCGTTAAAAATAAACTTGAAAGTACTATGAGTGATTGAGAGGCAGAGACAGAAGAGAGGGGGAGGGTTCCAACCCCTCTTCTGTCCTCGCCTTGTGCTCCTGCTATGTGGGGTCGGCGGACTTCACTATTTCCCTCCAGCCCTATGCGACCGAGAGGATAGAACAGGCCGGGCCCGTCGCATGGCTGAAAAGAGGAAGGAAGAGACAGACATACAAAGAAAAGAAAGACTTTGTCCCAGCTCGGGCAGCTCGTGGTCGCCATCCACGTACCCACAAGATATCGGCCCGGGACCCCACCGAAAATCAAGTTATTATTATTAAATAATAATCATATAAAGTGCAGGCTTACTCAAAAGTAGAGATCTCCATTTTCCCTCTTGTATTAATTACTTTGTAGCCATTGCTCAGGAGCTCACATCTTGCGGGGTACGTAGATGCTGACCACCGAGCTACCCGGGGAGTTTGGGACTGGCAGTTCTTCTATTCTGTTGCATGTCGCTCTCTTCCTTCTCAAATTTATATATTTAATGTTACTTCTGCAATAATTGACAAAAAAAAATTATATATAATCCAATGAAAACAAAAACTTTTAATGTTAATTTTCTCAAAAACTCGGTAGGGTAGTGGCGCTTGACACACTAATGCGTAACAGGGTCCAAATATATTTTTAGCTTCTAATGCCAAAGGTCAAGAGTTCGATTCTTCGGCTGCGAACTTCGTGTCATTTTTCGTATATGATAAAGGCAAGCTAAAATATCCCTGAAAAGAATTTTTACTTTTCTCTTACCTCCTATATATGTTAATATATATAGAGAGAGAAAGTATTGGATCTTATGTCAAAAATTCGATGTCGAAATTTTGATGGATTAACAACACGTTTTGATATCCCCTGAATCCAGAGAAGTGGGTTTTCGTGTCGTGGTATGTCTGTCTGTGTTCAATTTTTAATCATGAGGGAATTGAGCTACCAGGTTGGAATTTTTATATTTAAGTTAGCCACCCTCCATGGGGACGTGACACGAAGCTTTTGAACAAAATCAGACCAAAGAATACTAGTACTTAACTGAGCGTAGTTTTTCAGTTTTTTTTTCGATTTTTCTTAAAATTTGCACCCAACGATTTTACCCATAATTAAAATTCACAAATCAATTATTATTTTTAGATGCTCTTTAAAATGTATATCCTCCTATTTTGCCATTGAAATCTTATGAAGACCGCTTTAAGGTGCGATCACACCGGGACCTGACTTGTGTTTACTGACTGGAGTTCTAACCGAATCCGAATTGAGGGGGTCACACCACTAAAACTTGACTGGAGTGACATAATCTTACTTCTCTGTTATTTGGTATATAAGTATGTCGAAGGAGTAAACAATGCTTTTTTACTTGAATGATACTATTTTCCTTCCCAGCAATTTATTTCTAAATAAACTTAATAAAACTAATTAATGTTATATCAAGAAATATTTTTACTAAATTTTAAGTAAAAATATTTTCTAATTGACTATTTAAAAATAATATCTTATTAATTAAAAAAAATTTCGAATCTCTTTTGTTTTGACTTAACATATATCTCTGCAATTTTTAATAAAAACAGAAGTTATCTCAATATTATAATTTATTTGTATTATTATTGCTTAAATAAAAGCCTTATATTGCCAAAAATGTCTTTATTAAGGAACCGATCAAACAGCTGATTGAAAAAGTCGGCCATGTTGGCTTCTCAGACAGCCGGAGTCAGGTCCGGGATCCAACAAAATTGGTTAGCCACCAGAGTCCGTATCATGACGTAGCTCCGTGCGGCTCAACCTGTTTCGGCAGCAGTGTGTGCACCTCCATAGAAATACAGGTTGGGTCCGCCACCGGACTCAACTCGCCAGGGTTCCGGTGTGATCGCACCTTTACCTCATACTTCCATGACAAGCACAGAACACAACTTTCGAATAGTGAGAGTAAGTTGAGTGCTATGCGACCAGTCACACCTTCTTTTTTTTTTTTTTTTCAAAACTCGTCAGTTAGAAACAGAAAAATATCGTTAAGAAAAGAAATTATTTTTTTGACGGTAAGGTGACTGACGATTCTGATCGTCGATTGCGTCGGCTCAGTATGGACAGCGCCACTTAAATTTCATTAAAGTGTATTTTTGTGACTGATACACTAATTGGAACTGACGGAACGTAGAAGTGACTGATGTCTGTGAATCGTCCTTTATATTGCCTCATTATTGGGGCGGGGCGTAAATCCTTTCTTGAACCTCTACCCCCCCCCCAAAATTGCTGGCTACGCATATGAACAAGAGTTCTGGACTTTGAAGATTTTTCCAACAAAATCGAAGGCCATGAAGAAGAATAACATTCAAGAGCACTCTAAGGCTTTTTTGAATTCATAACTCGAATGCTCGAGGAATTGAACAAACAGTTTGAGGTCGAATCTACAATCGTAGAAGAATTTGCCATGTTTCCATTTGAAGTCTATGATGTCCTACTTCTGAGCTTTCACTGGCTAATAAAATTTCCTAAAAGAAAGAAAATTTATTATTTTTCATTACTTCAAACTAACATCTAAACCGATATCTGGTAAATGTAAAAAATTTTAAGCAGTAGCCTTAATTTAAATACAGTTGAATCCCCCCTCGATAATTCGCACTCTTCGGCAAATCGAAAAAAATTTTGTGTATTTATTTAGATTCCGGCACGTTAGATAACTCGAAATCTTTTTTGCAACATGAGTGTTCTATAATTCGAACTAGGCCACTTACCCCTCCTTATAATTTGAATTTTTCCCTAGCAATATTTATTTAGTTTTTTTCACGATGAGTGCAAGACAAAAATGTACGTCTCCCTTACTGTGTCCGAAGAAAAAAATAATTATCGCAGTAGTGGAAAGTGCTTAAAAAAAGATATCGCTAAAACTTTCAATTAAATGTGGGACCAACCTCGCCCCAATTTTAGAGTTGTAATAATTATTTTTTTTTTTTTTTTTTTAAAAATAAAAAAAAGGACCCCAAAAAAAAAAAAATATATAAATAAAATATTAGTTTAATTTAAAAATAAATAAGTTAAGTAAAAGAAAAGGTAAAGGAAAGGGGGAAGGGAAAAAAAAAAAATTAAAAAAAAAAAAAAAAAAAAAAAAGGGGTCAGGGGCCCCACGACCCCCCCCCTCTGGGACTGCCCTTGGGGGGGATTGTACAATTTTTCATTTTAATGTCTTGAATATAGGAAAATTTATTTGTATTTGGCCAAGGTAGTGGTTGTAGTGGGAAGTATCAGAGGGGCTAAGGAAACCTATTGTTATATCTGTTTATATGTTATTCAAAACATCTAAATTCACCTCTTCTTGCCAATAAATCAGCCCTAGCCTTTCGATGGCGGGTCTTCCCAACAGTGCATCGTGAACCTCTTACTAACTACATATAAAAAGAGGTACGGGAAAAGAAAAAGTCGAAGGAAAACAGATATAACAACAGCCCCTCAGATACTTCCCACTACAGTGGTGGCTTATTAAAACAACAGTTCCAACCAAAAATTGAATCAAAATAATATTACAAATATAAGCCACCACTACCTTGGCCAAATAAAAATAGATCTTCTTATATTAAAGAGATTTAAAACTTTCAATATTCACCCATTAACGTTGTCTACAATTCTGAAGAAAAAAGAAGAAATTTTACCAGTTATTTGCACGGAAATCGCAAGCTAGCCAGAGGCGATGAATTGATTATTCTCGAGGATTCGTTAACCAAGTGGCTCCGGCAATGTTTATTTTTTTATTTGAGCCTATATATAAAATAGAATTTTTTTTCTTTCCTCTTGATAATTCGAATTTTTCTTGTGGTCCCTTGGATTTCTAATTATCGAGAGTCGACTGTATTTATTGAGAAACTCTTAGAATAGAGCTACAAGATCTTGCTTCGTGTTATAAGAATCCAGCAGGCTGTTCTTTCTCAAAAATTGATATCAAATGGAATTATAATCCAATAAAGTACCTGAAACAAAAACAAAAAGATAAGCCTTGAAAGTCTTTATGTATAATAAATATTTAAAAGCGCAAGATCTCAATCGCTAATATTTAATCGATTGTGTAAGCCTTTTTTTATAAGATGACTCATTAGAGCATCAAAAGCCGATGATATCATATTCTTTCTTTATAAACGAACGAACAAAATGACATTATAAATCAAATAGAACGAAGCATTTCATTTATTCGTATTTTATTAGTCATAAATTCAATCATTTTAACTGATAATTAAACTATTTTGATTTTAATTCATTTAGAACTGTTAACCAAGAAAATTTATTTATATTTGATGATTCAAATAAAATTATGTTTTAAGAATGAAATTCTTGAGCCAATAGAAAAACTCTTCGTTTAGGACGAAAGATTGGAAGATTGTTGACATTGGGCCAACGCTGGAGCCAATTTTATCTGACACAGCCAAGGTGGGAGGTTTCGCATCCCAGATATTCAAACATTTAAAATATTACTATTTATATAATTAAATATACTTGGTTAATTGTATTCTTAATAAAAATATATTTCACACGCTTGGCAGTGATTTTTCTCTGTTGTCAAGTCTCCCGTAAAAATACAATTGAATTTTTTTTTAAATCTATTCAGATACAAAAAAATAAATAAATAAAATTATATAAATTTTTTAGCCCTCAATTTTCAGTGTTCATTTTTTTAATTTATTAGTTTGCTTTTAAGAAATGAAAATAATTATTTAAAATTTTTTTAAATGTGAAAATTCAATTGTTTTAGTGCCATCTTGTGAGTGAATTGAACACTAGTTTAAAAAACTTGAAATGTCGCATCTTCAAATAAAACCTCTCGATGTGTTATTTTTTTTCCCAATCAAATACACATGTCAATTTCTTTAATAACAAATTATCATTATGTTTTCTTTAAGATTATTTATTAAATCTGTCAATCATAAAAAAAGTTGCTAGATATAATTCAATCAGTTTCATTTAGAAATAATCAAAGTTTTAATTCAATAAATTTTAATCAAGTATCATACCCAAAGTAAGTTTGGCAAATATTTTTTTATATTATAATTTAAAAAAATATCAAAAATTTATTTATTATTTGTTTTTAGAACTGAATTAAATTACTTCCAGAGTTTAATATTTAAATTAAGAAAATATAATCTTGTTTATAAGAATGATATTGAGCTAAGTTTAAAAAGAATTAGCCCAACAAGTAAGCAAAATTAATTTATTTTTATTAAAATTATATATATTATATCTAGGGCTTCATATAAAATATTAATAATAAAAGAATTTGATCAAATTTATTATATTTTTTTTGACAGTTAAGAAACTAACCTTAACTGAGCTAGAATTAATGTTCTTATTACCATTAATAAATTATTTTAAATCAAAAACTAGATAAACATCCAAAATAACCAGCCAAGATATATTTAACAAGTGTAATATATCCTGTTGTAAACATATAACAATATATAAATTTGTTTTTTTTTTTTAGATGTGAATGAAGCTTCGTTTCTTTTGGGATGTTTTGGAAAAAAGATGCCTGATCAAACTGTTGAAGAGAAAAAGAATTTAATTGATCGACTTGTCATATGCCTGGAAAAGAATGGTGCCTATTCAAATACTTTTTTCATCCTTTATATATATATATATTTATATATTTTTTTTTGACATTTAAGGTTTTCTTTTCTCAATTTCACATTATAATTCAATTTTGAAATCTTTTGTTGAAAATGGAAGTTTTGTGGCTCTCTCAGATTGGATTGAAAAATTAAAAACAAAATCATTATCTCCTAATTTAGAGACTTATAATCTTTTATTGACGTCTGCTGCCAATCATGGAGATTCTGGGGCAGCGATTGAAATTATTGAGAAAATCAAATCTGATGGGCATCAGCTAACTTCTAACTTTTATGATAAATTAGTGCAAACGGCAGCTTCCTCGGAGTAAGTGAATTGATCAGCTTCTAACAAAATATTTTCTCTTAAACCTCCCTTCTTGGCTAGAGCTCTCAATCTAAGGATGTTCTTATTAATTTCACGTAAATGATTATATAAGTAATTTTCTAATTTCAGAGAGAAATCTTGGAGAGATTTGATCATTTCGCTACGATCCCTCGGCTTTATACCAACACAAAAAACATACATAGCCGTTTTACAAGGTCTAAGTAAAAAAGGAGATATAGATCAAATGCAGGAATTGCGAAAGAACATCACC
Source organism: Euborellia annulipes (assembly GCA_023213315.1). Taxonomy (NCBI): domain Eukaryota; kingdom Metazoa; phylum Arthropoda; class Insecta; order Dermaptera; family Anisolabididae; genus Euborellia; species Euborellia annulipes. The sequence goes on along the minus strand of JAKCPI010006345.1, from coordinate 8,557 downwards.
GAATTGGAAGAGATCAATTTAGAGGATGCAATCAAAATAATTGAAACGTTAGAAGAGAACAGCCATGTTTGTTATATAGACGATGTATTAGAATGGCTGGAACCCACAGAGAATAAAGAAGATTGGAAATTGATTTTACAAGCAACAATGCGATTGATTCTTAAAGGACATTTAGAGATTGCAAAGAAATTTCTGAATTTTGCTTGTCAAGAGAATTTTCGTCTTGAAATTGGATATGCTCTCCTTCAGGAGATGGTTTATGTCAATCGGGTATGTTCTTTTTATTTGTTGTTTTGCTCTACCGACCCAGTTTGTTTTTGTTTTTTTTAATTGAAATAACTTCAACCCCTACGACTGCGCTTATCATTCTCGGATCTGGATCGAAATCCATTTTTCGTGGAGGATCTTGGATCAGTGAAATAATTTTTGTTCTCTGAATCTAGAATCGCTTTGCATATCCTTTTCAATGGATTTTGCCCATCCGTGAGTGTAGAGGTGATGCATTAGGGCAGCGGTTCCCAACCCGTGGATCGCGGTCGTCTAAGAAAAGATAAAAATTATATATATTTACCTATAAAATTATATATAAAGATTATTAGGGTCCGACCGGAACAAGATTTTCAGCCGAAACCATAACCGAAACAGAAACTTGTATTTCCTATACAAAATTCATATCACGAATGTGTTTATTAAAGCTTTTGTGTTTTGAAATATTATTATTAGGGGAATTTTTAATCATAGACCACATTTTTGTATATATATATGTCGTAGACAGATCGTGAAATTAGACAGTTCATGAACTGTCTAGACATTTCATGAACTGTCTAGACATTTCATGAACTGCAGCCAGATCGTGTAATGGTCAAACAGTTACATGATCTGGCTAAAAATTTTAGACAGTTCATGAAATGCAATTGGGCTTTAGACAGATCGTGTAATGCTCGAGAATTACATGAAATGTCTAAGTTTTTAGGCAGTTCATGAACTGCCTAACAGCAGTTTTGCCGATCGTGTACTGTTTGTAATTTAATGCAATAAATCTAAAAAAAAAAATTTTATTTTTTCGAAAATCAAAAAAAGGGCTTCTATAAGTTGTAGACATTTTAAATAGCTTTAATTTAAAAAAAATTGAGGTAGATAGCTTCAAATTTGTGGCCGCAATCTCCCAAAAATTAGAACCCCGAGACGCGCACCTTAACTCAAGATTTACAAAGTGAGCAAGATTTGGAAAATTTAGCAATCGATAATAATAATAATAATATTGAAAAAAATTGACTTTTTTCGAGATCTTTATTTGCTTTACAAACAGTACACGATCGGCAAAACTGCTGTTAGGCAGTTCATGAACTGCCTAAAAAATTTAGACATTTCATGTAATTCTCGAGCATTACACGATCTGTCTAAGGCCCAATTGCATTTCATGAACTGTCTAAAATTTTTAGCCAGATCATGTAACTGTTTGACCATTACACGATCTGGCTGCAGTTCGTGAAATGTCTAGACAGTTCATGAACTGTCTAATTTCACGATCTGTCTACGACATATATATGTTAGCGAGGCGAATAGCTGAATCAGTATGTAGTAGAAAATAAAGGGCCGAGCAGCTATGTTAATTTCTTTATTTAAGAACCCACAGCGACGTTTCGGTCGACTATGCGACCATCTTCATGGCTAGAGTTCACTCAACAAGAGGTTTTTCTGTTGACTGACGGCCTTTTATTTTCTACTAAAAATATATAAATACTGAACAACGTTTCGACTGCTTATTCTGCAGCCATTATCAACAGTGGCGTCATTTCAACTTTTTCTTGGGGGGGGGGGCAAACATTTTTTTTTTCTTAAAATTTACTTACAATGGGTACTCAATTTTGGCCAAAACATATTTAATTTAATTAATTGTTTAATTTTGTACAGTTTGTATACTCGTAGATGTATTTTGAAGTATTTTATTTAGAATAATATAAAATTTTATAAAAATCAGAGCCCTTGGGGGGGGGGGGGCAAATGCCCCCCCCCCCCCCCCCCCCCAAAAGACGCCACTGATTATCAAGTACTGTGCACTTGCTCCGATTCAAGCGAACTGAGGCTTGCAGAATAAGCAATTGAAACGTTGTACAGTATTTATATATTTTTAATAAATATTTAATACAAAAATGTGGTCTATAATTAAAAATTCCCCTAATAAAATTCATATCATTTTTACCTTTTTTTTCTTTTTTTTTTTTAACTTTTCCCTAGCAAACCGAATTTTTCCGGACTGAAAACTTTTTTTCCCTCTCGTGGAAATCATTTGAACTTTTTTTTTTTTGTGAGCGAGTCTCATCTCATCTTTTTCAAACTCAGGTTTCGGCCGGCCGAAAGGTTCGGCTAGTTTTTGGCCGAAACCGAATATTCGGTCGGTTCCTAAAAATTATATATGGTATATACACTGGGCCTCAGAGTTTTTTTTTTTTTTTTTTACGGAAAAAGTGGGCCGCACATCAAAAAAGGTTGGGAACCATTGCAGTAGGGAGTCAGTTTATCGTATTTTTATACCTGAAGGTGCGTTTTAGATGACTTTATAATTTAAATGGCGAGTTGTCGTTTTTTCGCTAATCAAATATCAAAATATAAAGCGTTTTTATTTCACTTTGGCTGCGCTTCCCGGGAAGGATACCGTCCCTTTCTTCTAATTAAATATACAGCTCTTCAACTCAAGAAATTTTACGAATAAATGTGGGATTGTACAATTTTTCATCTAAATTTCTTGAATATAGGAAGATTTATTTAAATAAAGGAACAAAATGAAGGGTCGTGTTTTCAGATTTCAGACAACACATTTTTTGGACCACCCTAATATATATATATATATATATATATTTTATTATAGTTGGAAGGACAGAATTCTTTCCGGCGTGGCGCGCATGTTAAATCTGTATATAGTTTTATAAATTATTATTAAAAGTGTAAAATGGCTGTTATTTATTAATCTTAAGGAAACGGATTTGCAGCCAAGGAGAATAAAAAAACTATTTAGTTTCTTTCGGTCGACTTTCGGACGCCAATCGCGTCCTTCCTCGGGACCAAAGATTGTAGAAAGCACACATAGATTTTGTTGTGGCATACATAAAATATTTGAACAATATTGATAATGGCATCTTTTTTGTATAAGGGAAGAGCTCTCTGTGCGTATATTGTTCAAATATTTTATGTATGCCACAACAAAATCTATGTGGCTTTCTAACAATCTTTGGTCCCGAGGAAGGACGCGATTGGCGTCCGAAACGTCGACCGAAAGAAACTAAATAGTTTTTTTATTCTCCTTGGCTGCAAATCCGTTTCCTTAAGATTAAATTATTATTTTATAACATTTTTTTCCAATAGAAGTTAGATATAAAAAACACCTGCAATGGGAAATAAATATATATGGACTCTATTCAAATTTTATGCAAAACTTTTGTCCTGGAGATTAGATGATTTTTAGAACTTTTTTTTATTTCTTCTTTCAGCCGATTGAAGAATTAACTTCTTTTTGTTCCTATCTCTTTGATATGGACCCACACAAGAGACATCCGCTAAGTGACGCCATTTATGAATCGTACCGCTGTCAGAATCACAAAACAGCGGAGGCTTTGCTCAACGTCTGGGCCGATTTGGGTTACGAATTGCGTCCGCATTTCTTCTGGCCGCTGCTCATACACAAATCCCAAACGGAAGGCGAAACGGCGCTATTTCAGCTGCTGAATCAGATGTCAGAACGAAAGATTCAAATCGATTTCGAAACGTTGCTTAATTACGTGTTCCCGTATCTGCGAGTCGACGATCCGATCGTGCAACTGCATCAACTAAGAATCGCTCTGCCGAATTTGTCCTTTCGGCTCATCTATAATACATCAATTGCGCATCTTCTGGCCAATGAGCAACCAAAACAAGCAATGCTCGTTGGTAATATTTGAATTTATTTCTTTTTTTTTTATTTCCTATTTCCTTTTTATTTTTCTTATTTATTTTTTTTTTTAGTCTTAAAAGAAAAATACCGATCCAAATTGAATCCAGAGACTCTTCTAAAGCCACTCGCCAACTTTTTGAGTTTACATTTCAATATCGACGTCTGTTTGTTCTTTTTAAAGGAATTCCAAAAAGCGTATCCAAATGTGGACTGGACAGGTCGATTGCTCATGATATTGGCGGAGAATAAAAACTTTCGGATTAACGTCAACGAACAAGAATTTCAAAAATTCTCTCAGGTCAAATTCTTTTTTTTTTTTTTTATTTTATTTTTTTTTTCTACTTAAGCGGTGTTGCTGAATGAAGTTGGTTTATTTGTAATATGTTTAATAGGAAAGAGGGTGCAGCCAAATAATTGAGCCTCTATTCAGTAACCAACACTCTTTATTGGCACAAAATTGTCAGTCAAGGAAAAACTTTTCTGTTTAATAAAATTCTTTTTATGTTAAATTACTGCAAAAGCGATGTTTCGGTAACGAGAGCGAGACGTCATGCATCGTTTATTCTTTTAATAGAATTTTGTATCCATTTATCAAATTTTTAGTGTCGACCCTATTTGGACCCTGTTACGCATTAGTGTGTCAAGCGCCAGCCCCCGAGTTTTGAGAAAATTAACATTAAAGTTTTTTGTTTTAATTGGAATATATATAATTTTTTTTTTGTCAATTGTGCAAGTAACATTAAATACAAATTTTTTTTAGGACATATTTCATAAAAAAATACTATTAATTATAGCATTTGAAACAATATTCCGTGCATAACTCAATTTTGAATTTTATGGCGCTTGACACACTAATGCATAACAAAGTCCATATATAATAAATTGTTCCGTTAATATTTTTTTGAATAAATTAACTTTCTTAATCCAAATTTTTTTTTTTTTAAAGTCCAAAATTAAGTAATTATCAAAATCAAATTGTGTTTTTCTGTTTCAAAGTATTTGACTAGGGCCGTTTGAAACCCTTTTTTGTGTTGCCTACGTACAGTGAGGGACAATATTAAGTCCCACTCATGCGTTTTCTACTTGTGATTATTTCATTGTTTTTATAAAAGAAAATGAAAATCTTTATTGGAAATTTTCTAGGTTTGAACCATAAAAGTTTCCAATAAAAATCTGGTGTGACTGGCGCACAGCACACAACTTTCTCTTACCTTCGGTAATCGAAAGTTGTGTACTGTGCTTGTCTCACCAGATTTTTTGTGTCGACATGTATTTAGTTTCCGACAGTACGGTACATTCGATTTTCAAGATGTAAAATTTATAAGTATGGCAAAATATTTATATTTTGTTACCATAGCAACCATAGGAGAAATTCCTATCTTTCCTATGAAGAACAAGAGTAAAGTGGTCTTCAGAAGATTTCAATCACAAAATGAGAATATACATTTTATAGAGAATCTAAAAAATAATTGATTTTTGAATTTTAAAAAAATCGTTGGAGCAAATTTTGAGAAAATCGAAAAAAACTGAAAAAGTGCATCAGTAAAGTACTAGTACTCTTTGGTCGATTTTGTTCAAAAGCTTCGTGTCACGTCCCATGGGGGTGCCTAACTTAAATATAAAATTTCAACTTCCTAGCTCTTTTCGTTCTTGAGATATTTTGTTCACAGACACACAGACAGACCATGTCGCGAAAACCACTTTTTTGGATTCAGGGGACCTCAAAACGTGAAGATCCATCAAAATCTCGACATCGAATTTTTGACATGAAACCAATACTTTCTCTCTCTATATATTAACATATATATAGAGGTACGAGAAAGTAAAAAATCTGGTGTGACTGGCGAACAGCACACAACTTTCTCTTACCTTCGGTAATCGAAAGTTGTGTACTGTGCTTGTCACACCAGATTTTTTGTGTCGACATGTGTTTAGTTCCCGGCAGTAGGGAATATTTGAATTCAGATGTAAAATTTATAAGTATGGGAAAATATTTATATTTTGTTACCATGGCAACCATTTCTCCTATCTTTCCTATGAAGCACAAGAGTAAAGTGTGCTTCAAACAATTTTGAGGGCAAAACGAGAATATACATTTGAAAGAGCATCTAAAAAATAATTGATTTTTGAATTTTAATCAAAATCGTTAGAGCGAATTTTGAGAAAATCGAAAAAAACTGAAAAAAGTACATCACTAAAGTACTAGTACTCTTTGGCCGATTTTGATTAAAAGCTTATTTTTCCGGTCCCGGGAGGTGTTTAACTTAAATATAAAATTTCAACCTCCTAGCTCAATTCCTTCATGCTTAAAATTGAACACACACACACACACACACACACCCACACACACACACACCCACCCACACACACACACACAGACAGACCATGTCGCGAAAACCACTTTTTTGGATTCAGGGGACCTCAAAACGTGAAGATCCATCAAAATCTCGACATCGAATTTTTGACATGAAACCAATACTTTCTCTCTATATATATATTACATACTAGACGCAAGCCCCGCCTTCGGCGGGGCTTTCCGTCTAGCCAGGGCTGCGCCCCTGGACCCCCTTGCTAGCCTACTTATATATATACCGGTACATACATTTTTCCCTTTTTATTTTTATATATAGAGATTATTTTAACGGTTAATTAATTATTCATGAACTTAAGATTTTTTGTGAATCATATCCTTTCCGGGACTCTCCCGGTACACAGACAAAAAATTTTACGCCGATATTTTAGAATTCAAAATGTAAATAAATAAAAAAAATCGTAAACATGGGTAAATATTTATATTTTGTTAGCATGGCAACCAATTCTCCTAATTTTTATTTTTTTCTTATTTTAACGGTTAATTACTCATTAACTTATTGTTATTTGTGAAACAAAACCTGTCCGGGACTCTTACAAACATACACAGAAAATTTCATCATAATTGGTTCAGTCGTTTAGGAGGGAGTTCAGTCACATACACACGTTACAGAAGAATTTTATATATAAAGACTAGTCGCAAAGCCCGCCTTCGGCGGGCTTTCCGCCTAGCCAGGGGGCTGCGCCCCTGGACCCCTTTGCTCGCTTTCAGCGAGCAAGTTTATTTATAATTTGGGATATTTCTTGTTGCAATGCAAGTGTTAAGATGTTAAGGAAGGAGCCTGTGTCCGACTGGGCACAGCACAAAAGGGTCTGTTTATGACTGTTTAAAGGGTCAGTCACCTGCGTCCTCTCTTCGCTTTTCAACTGCTGCGTAGCCCCCACCCCCAGCCTATAGTCAGGAAGGAAGCTGGTTCACACAGCATAAAGGACGCTCTCTAATTTCTAGCCAACTTGTTGATTTTGTGTTCCCATATTGAAGAAATTTGATTATAATTAATTTTCCAAAACATTTAAGAGATTCAAATTATTACTACGTTACTCCCTGATCCATGTACTATATGTGTACTTAATTTCAAATGAATTCATTGAAAATTGTGGATTTCTATAGAACATATACATACATATTTACATACATACATTTTTCCCATTTCATTTTTATATATATAGAAGATATACATAGATAAGAGAAAGTAAAAATATATAATATATATGAAACAATGAAATAATCACAAGTAGAAAACGCATGGGTGGGACTTGATATTGTCCCTCACTGTACATGACCAAGCTCTTTTTTTTTTTCTTTATCAACTGACTGAAATTCTTTTTTTAGATTTTAAATACATCCAATTTAAGCATCTCGCCTGAAATCGCTGAAAAACTTTTTAAATAATTTGGGCCCAAGAGCGAAAGACCTCCCCGTTAATTTGGCTTTAAAGGATTCATCCATCTATATGCATCCGGTAATTTTGTTTTTTGTTTTTTGTTTCTTTTCATTTTGTTTCTTGTTTTTATTCTTTTTTTTTTTTTTTTTTTTTTTTTTTTTTTTGAAGCAAGATATGAACACAAAACAACTGGAGAGTCATAAAATCGAATTGGAATCAAAAAATATGAACACTCGGGGTGTAATACGAAAACTTGTTTTGAATTATTGCCGAGAAGGCGATTTAAAGAACGCCACTAAATGCTTTCAGGTACTATATATAACTTGCTAAAAGAATTATTTTTTAATATTTGTTGCGGGATCTCTTGTCGTGTCGCTACGGGCATTTTATTCGAATTGAGGTCAAAAATATCGATTATTGTGTTTTGATGTTTCTAATTGATCTTCTAATTCCTTTTGTCTAATCTAAAAAAAAAAAAGATTTTTTCTCTTTGTTGGTTATTAAATGTAGAAATAAGGGTGGTTCTGGCAGAGGTGGTTTAAATTGGCTATTGAATCAAATCAATTATGTAAAATCCCCATTAGAATCATCAATTAATTTGAAGAATTCTATTGTATGATAGAGCAGAGAGAAAAATATAAAATCTTCAATAACTAACCTCTCAATTTTCTTCCCTTGTCAATTAATTATTGATTTTGCCAAGATGTAGGAGCAAATTATTTTCATCCCCCTTTTCTATAAAAATTTCCATTAAATCATTCGATTTTCTTTTTTAAAAATAATATTGTTACTAATATTGTTATACAATCAAAAAAATTTTTACAAATTCATTCAACAGTAGACTATAGAAATTATACAAAAATTCAGAAAATAA
>JAKCPI010006343.1:0-11095 GCA_023213315.1 Euborellia annulipes | reverse complement strand
TGGTAGGATTGCAATTGTTAATGCAAAAATGCAATTGTTATAATTTATAATTTATTTCCTTGGAGATGATGTTTTATTTATTGAGTTTTGTTATAAAAAATATTTATATTTATATTTATATTAAAAATATTTAAAATAAACTGATCATCACCTATTTCCGTCTTATTGTGTTCTGCTACATTGGTGACCCCGAAAATTATGGCATCTGAAAGGTAGCAGCGGAAGGGAAGAAATATCGCGAGTTTCGGTTAAGGTTCCTGCATTTTTGGAAGCCTAATCCTCAACTATGGTTTCTTCAAAGGTAGAATCGCAATTCTTCACTGCTGGAATAACTCAAGACGGAAACTAAAATTTCATACTATAGTAGCTGCCATAGACAGTAGCATCCTTCAACAAGTGTCAAATGTCATTTTAAATCCTCCTGTAGCGGATAAATATGCTGGTCCTCTCTTCTTCTTCAGAGGATCTTCAGAAGCTGGCTGTCTTGGCCGACAAGATTCATGAAATTTCTCGACCTTCTGAAGCAGTGTGTGCCTCAAGTTTACCTGAGAATGCTAATCGTGATGAAATGGCTGCCTTAAACGATCGTATTAAGGAATTAACGCTTCAGGTTGAGGAGCTTAAGAAGCCATTTAGAAATTCGAGATCGCGTGAACGAATACGTTTTGCGTCACCTTCAAGTAGATCTTCATCAGCAGCCTCGAATCGAAGTTCGGATTTTTGTTGGTATCATAGAACTTTCGGGCGACGTGCAAGAAGATGTAATTCTCCGTGCAAGTTCACCAAGTCAAAAAACTGCATGGTACATTACTAGAGGCGGCTAGTAATGTCAATCCAACTTCAAACCGTCTTACTGTAAGTGATAAAAATACAGGCACGATTTATCTCATAGATACTGGTGCGGATGTTTCCGGTTCTCCCAAGGAATATTCAGACTCGTAATATACCCGATTCTCTTCAGTTGTTCGCGGCTAACGGGTCTGTTATTAAAACTTACGGAAAACGTTTGATTGATTTAAATCTGGGTTTGAGAAGGTTATTTCGATGGCATTTTATTATTGCAGATGTTTCTCGTCCTATAATTGGTGCAGATTTTTTGGCTCATTTTGGGTTGCTAGTTGACATGAAGAAGCGGTGTCTTATCGATACACTTACCTCATTGGTGTTCCTCTTGCAAGTGCATTTCCAGTTCGTCAGTTAGTATTAAAATATTATCTCAAACCATGGAATTTTCTAACATTTTAAATCAATTTAGGGATATTACAACCCCGTCTTTTAATTTAACGGGTTCATTTAAACATTCGGTTAAGCATCATATACAGACTAAAGGGCCACCTATAGTTTCGAAAGTTAGGAGACTCCCACCTGAAAAATTATTGATAGCAAAAAAAGAATTTGAATTTATGTCTCAACAGGGTATTTGTAGACCGTCAAGTAGCCCGTGGGCAAGCCCGTTGCACTTAGTACCTAAAAAAGAATGGTCAATGGCGTCCTTGTGGTGATTATAGAAGGTTGAATTTTGTTACAGTTCCTGACCGTTATCCATTGCCGCATATTCATGATTTTACACATTCCTTAATGGGCAAAACTATTTTTTCTGTGATAGATTTGGTTCGGGCATATAATCAGATACCTGTTGCAGAAGAAGACATTCCCAAAACGGCGGTGATTACTCCATTTGGGTTGTTTGAATTCCCTGTTATGATGTTTGGTCTCTGCGGAGCTGCTCAAACTTTTCAGAGGTTTGTTAATGAGGTCATTAGGGGACTGGTTTTTTGTGTAGCCTACTTAGATGATATTTTAGTTTTTTCGCGGGATAGACAGGAGCATGAGTCTCATCTTAAACAATTATTTGAGCGGCTTAGTAAATTTGGTCTAGTCATAAATGTTTCAAAGTGCAATTTTGGGAAAAGTGAAGTTACATTTTTAGGTCATCTGGTCACTTCAAAAGGGATTAGTCCAATTCCTGATAAAGTTAAGGTAATAGCCGAATATAAACTTCCTCAAACAGTCAAGGACCTTAAGAGATTTCTAGCGATGGTTAATTTCTATAGGAGGTTTATTAAGAACGCTGTTGATTCGCAACGCTTGCTTCTAGATTTTCTAAAGGGCAATACCAAAAATGATAAGAGAATTATTCCCTGGACTTCTGAATCTAAGGACGCTTTTCAGAAAGTTAAAAGTAGTTTGGTAAGGGCAACTCTTCTTGTTCATCCATTACATTCGGCTCCAACTTCTCTCTCGGTAGATGCCTCTGATTTCGCAGTTGGTGCGGTACTTCAGCAATGGCAGGGAAATCAGTGGAAGCCGTTGGGATATTTTTCTAGGAAGTTTACTAAGGCTGAGTGTGCTTATAGCACTTATGATCGTGAGCTTTTAGCTGCATATTTAAGTGTAAAATACTTTAGATATTTTTTAGAAGGTCGAAAATTTACTCTTTTTACCGATCATAAGCCATTAACTTTTGCATTTTCGAAGGCAAGTGATAATTTTTCACCCAGGCAGCAAAGGCATCTAGATTTTTTGAGTCAATTTACTACCGATTTCAGGCATGTGTCTGGGAAGGATAATGTTGTTGCAGATACACTTTCACGAATCAATGCATTTTATTGGCCAGATGTTGTCGATTTAGAGAAGCTTAGTGAGGAGCAAAAGGGTTCTGCAGAGCTTAGGGCTCTTTTAGATTGTTCAAGTTCTTTAAATTTGCAACCTGTTAAAATACCTAACAAGAACTTAATTTTGTATTGCAATCTTCATAATGGTGTCTATCGTCCTTTCTTAACTAGTTCTTTTCGTAAGAAAATTTTCCATCTTTGCATGATGCCTCTCATCCGGGAGTCAAAGCAACAATTAAATTAGTTCAACAGAGGTATGTGTGGCCAAACTTGAAGAAAGATTGTTCCCAATGGGCTAGAGAATGTTTGGGTTGTCAGCGTGGAAAAATTTTTAAGCATATTCGCACTCCTCTCCAGCGCTTTGAAGAACCACAGCAAAGATTTTCACATGTGCATATTGATATAGTTGGTCCGTTATCTTCTTCACAAGGATTTCGCTATTGTTTGACTGCGATAGATCGATTTACTCGTTGGCCGGAGGCTTGGCCAATTGAGGATATCACAGCTGAAACGATTGCCAAGACTTTTTACAAAAATTGGGTGGCTAGATATGGAATTCCCGAGACGGTTACTACAGATCAGGGCGCTCAATTTGAGTCGCACTTATTTAATGAGTTTTCAAGAATTTTAGGGATCAAACATAATAGAACTACGGCTTTTCATCCTCAGTGTAATGGAATGGTTGAGAGGTGGCACCGATGTCTAAAGACGGCTATCAGATGTCATGCATCTACTCAATGGACGGAGATTTTGCCGACGATTTTGCTGGGCCTACGATCTGTCATTCGTCAAGATTCTAATTCATCGGTGGCTGAAATGGTTTATGGCCAAAATTTAAGACTTCCAGGCGGATTTTTTGTTGATTCGTCCATCACTCCTGATCCAGTAAGCTATGTGAATAAATTGCGTGAGCACATGTCTACGCTTCGGCCAATCCCTGCAAAACATCATTCGAAGCAAAACGTTTTCGTAAATAAATCTTTGCTAGAATCGGACTACGTGTTTATCAAGGATGATGCAAAACATTCGGGAATTGACCCTGCATACCGAGGCCCATATAGGGTAATTTCAAAACAGGATAAATTTTTTACGATTCAAATTGGTCCTAAACAAAAGCGGTCTCTTTGGATAGACTTAAACCTGCATTTATTGCTAATCAGGATCATGAGCAACACGTCATTAAAGAATCTGCAGAAAACGCTACCCACAGCGCTGAGAATAAAATTGTAACACGTTCTGGACGACATGTTCATTTTCCTCAAAAATATTTGTCTTTTTTTGGGGGGGGAGTAATGTGGTAGGATTGCAATTGTTAATGCAAAATGCAATTGTTATAATTTATAATTTATTTCCTTGGAGATGATGTTTTATTTATTGAGTTTTGTTATAAAAAATATTTATATTTATATTTATATTAAAAATATTTAAAATAAACTGATCATCACCTATTTCCGTCTTATTGTGTTCTGCTACACCCGCCCCCCCCAACCAAGTTCTCTAGTTACGCTCGTGGCCCTGCCATCATCACCCGAGTCGTGATTTCGCGTCTACTTTTATCCCTCCGGCCCTGAATGGGTCCGATTTAAGCACTCTTAGACCCACCTACGTAGCCTTTTGGGAGCTCAAATATTTACAAAATTAGGAATTTTTATATAATAACATTTTTTTACTTTCTCTTACCTATGTATATATGTAATATATATATAGAGAGAAAGTATTGGATTCATGTCAAAAATTCGATGTCGAGATTTTGATGGATCTTCACGTTTTGAGGTCCCCTGAATCCAAACAATACTTTCTCTCTCTATATATTTCATATATAGGGTAAGAGAAAGTAAAAGTGGTTTTCGCGACATGGTCTGTCTGTGTGTGTGTCTGTGAACAAAATATCTCAAGAACGAAAAGAGCTAGGAAGTTGAAATTTTATATTTAAGTTAGGCACCCCCATGGGACGTGACACGAAGCTTTTGAACAAAATCGACCAAAAAGTACTAGTACTTTACTGATGTACTTTTTCAGTTTTTTTCGATTTTCTCAAAATTTGCTCCAACGATTTTTTTTAAAATTCAAAAATCAATTATTTTTTAGATTCTCTATAAAATGTATATTCTCATTTTGCAATTGAAATCTTCTGAAGACCACTTTACTCTTGTATTTCCTAGGGAAGATAGGAGAAGTGGTTGCCATGGTAACAAAATATAAATATTTTCCCATACTTATAAATTTTACATCTTGAATTCAATTGTACCCTACTGTCGGAAACTAAATACATGTCGACACAAAAAATCTGGTGTGACAAGCACAGTACACAACTTTCGATTACCGAAGGTAAGAGAAAGTTGTGTGCTGTGCGCCAGTCACACCAGATTTTTTCTCTTCGAACGGTAATGTAGTGTAGTAATAGGGGCGGTTTTTTTTCTGGAGGTGGTGGGTAAAAATAGCCATTTAATCAAATAAATTATATAAAATTCTTTCTCATTTAATTTAAAGAACCGACAATTTCAAAATATCTTAATTTTTCTAAATAAAACTTTTTTTTTTTTTTTTTTATTTTAAAACATTCACACTTTTTTCTCATTCACACTCACATTCACACACACATTCATGCAGTCTTTTTCGGCAACTTAGGCCATATAAGACTTGTGACGATAACCGTTGTAGAGAATATATCAATTGTGGGGTCAGGCATTTCTATTTAAGCCATCTGGTATCCAAATGGCTTAAATAAAATCATCGGACTGCCTGGGTCCGAACCCGCGACGTTTGGTATAGGAGGTAGGCGCGCTACTTACTACGCCAAACCCGGGGGCTAAATAAAACTTCTCAATTGTTTATCCCTTTACCAAGTAATAATTAAATATGTCGAGAGGGATGGGGGGAGGGGATTACTTGAGGGGGCAAATTACTTGAATATACAGTATACTCATCTATTCTTTTCTAAAAATTTTTCCATAAAATCACTTTTTACTTTCTCTTACCTATGTATATATGTAATATATATATAGAGAGAAAGTATTGGATTCATGTCAAAAATTCGATGTCGAGATTTTGATGGATCTTCACGTTTTGAGGTCCCCTGAATCCAAAAAAGTGGTTTTCGCGACATGGTCTGTCTGTGTGTGTGTGTGTGTGTGTGTGTGTGGGTGTGTGTGTTCAATTTTAAGCATGAAGGAATTGAGCTAGGAGGTTGAAATTTTATATTTAAGTTAAACACCCCCCGGGACCGGAAAAATAAGCTTTTAATCAATATCGGCCAAAGAGTACTAGTACTTTACTGATGTACTTTTTCAGTTTTTTTCGATTTTCTCAAAATTTGCTCCAACGATTTTTTTTTAAAATTCAAAAATCAATTATTTTTTAGATGCTCTTTAAAATGTATATTCTCATTTTGCGATTGAAATCTTCTGAAGACCACTTTACTCTTGTATTTCATAGGGAAGGATAGGAGAAATGGTTGCCATGGTAACAAAATATAAATATTTCCCCATACTTAAAAATTTTACATCTGAATTCATATGTTCCGTACTGTCGGGAACTAAATATATGTCGACACAAAAAATCTGGTGTGACAAGCACAGAACACAACTTTCGATTACCGAAGGTAAGAGAAAGTTGTGTGCTGTGCGCCAGTCACACCAGATTTTTTAAATAAAAAAAAATTTATCAAAAAGAAACATACCCTTAAGAAAATTGGACAAAAACGAATTATACCTTTCAAATTAGAAACAAAATCAAGTTGGCTACTTAATAAAAAAAAAAATATTTTTTATTAATCCCTTATCTGAATGAATCGAGGTAAAAATTATAATTTAAATTGTATTAATTCCCCATTTGAAGCTAAGCTAAATACTCGATAAACATACTAATATACTTTTATATTACGGAGGGGACTAAAAAAAAACAAAAAAAAACTTTAAACCACTTGAAAGATATTTACTCAAGAATTTTAAATCCAAAAAAGCATGTTCATAATTGAAGAAATAGAAGAAATAAAAATTCGGGGGGGGGGGAGCTAAAAACAAAAAAAAAAAAACTTTAAACCACTTGAAAGATATTTACTCAAGAATTTTAAATCCGAAAAAGCATGTTCATATTTTATTTATTTATTTATTTATTTTTTATTTATTTAGTGATATAAGATTCCCAACAGAAATAAATTTCCAATTATAGGGAAAATAAATTACCAGTAAATTATACAAATTCTATAATACTACTGTATGTTTAAGAAGAACAAAAATACTCCACAATGAAGAGAAAAAAAATAAAATAAAAAAAACAGAAAAAAAAACAAACAAAATAACGATAAAAATAAAAACAATTTAAGTTACAATAAAATGACAATCACTTAATCAGATTGTCCGGCCTCCCTCCTCGCATATTCCGAAATCATTTTGAAAATGGGTGAGTTTTCTCCCATTCTCGTTCGGACAGGGCCAAGATAAAAAAGGGAGCCCGATCTAAGGGTAAAAGCCGGGACTCTGAAGCCAATTCTTGCCAACAACTCAGAGCAATCCCAACGGTTGCCGAGAAGATCACACAAATTTGCGTGTATTAAGTCTCGCCTTCTTTCAGAGAGACTTTTAATTTCAAATATTTCAAGTAGTTGATCATAGGTGATATGAGAAGCAGGGAGGCCAAACTTGACAAAAAAAAGATATTTAAGAAACCTTCTTTGCACCTTCTCAATCAAGTTGATCTGGGCTGCATAAAAAGGATCCCATATCAATGGTGCGAACTCCAACTGAGATCTCACCAGAGAGAAATATAAGATTTTAAGAGTATTTATATTTTCAAAGTTCTTACAATTTCTCTTTACAAAGCCAAGCATCTTAAATGATTTATTTACAATAAAATTTACATGTTCATTAAAGGCTAATTTAGAGTCAAAAATGATTCCCAGATCCTTGACAGACTCCACTCTTTCCACCAAGATATTTTCTATATAGTAATTCGAATACAAAGGAAGCTTTTTCCTTGTAAAGCTACAAACTGAGCATTTATCTATATTTAAGGTTAATAAGTTTTCAACGCACCAAAGTTGAATTGCGTTTAAAGTATTTTGTAAATTAAAGCAGTCGTTGTTATTAGTTATTTTCGTATATATTTTCAAATCGTCAGCATATAATAAGAAATTACACTCCTTTATAGCAATAGAGATGTCATTTATGAAAATGGCGAAAAGAAGAGGACCCAACTTAGAACCCTGAGGGACTCCAGAATAGGCGGGAAACTCATAGGAAGTTTCATTATTATATAATACATATTGTTTTCTGCTAGTTAAATAAGAATATAAAAGATCACTCAAAGAATCACTTATACCATATTTTTTAAGCTTAAAATATAACAAGTCATGATTTACAGAGTCAAAAGCTTTGGAAAAATCCAGATATATGCTATCAACCTGACAATTATGATCCAAACTCTCTGTAACATATTCAGTAAATAAGGCCAAGTTAGTAAGGACAGATCTTCTGGGAATAAAGCCATGTTGAAAATCAGAAAAGTATTTGAACATAAAATGCATAATATACTTGTAAATAATACTCTCAAAAATCTTCGCAAAGGGAGAGAGAAGAGCTATGGGTCTATAATTGGACACAAACCTTCTCTCACCCTTTTTATAGACAGGAATGATAGTAGTTAATTTCCATATGTCAGGAAATATTTTTGTTTGGAGAGACAAGTTATAAAGGTAGTATAAGGGAGTTACAAGTACTTCAGAGCAACCTTTAACAATAAAAGAAGGAATTCCGTCATGTCCAACTGATTTTTTAGGTTTTAAATTTGAAATGGCTTCAAAAATGTTCTGGAGAGAAATCTCTGTGACATTCAATACATCATTGTAGTCCTCAAGTTTGTTAAACGAGGAATTTACATGAGAAAAATTATTAATTGAACTGTTATTGTAAACAGAAACAAAAAAATTTGCAAAAGAATCACAGATTAATTTTGCATTACAAGTATCAACACCATAAATTGTAAAGTTCTCTGATAATACTCTAGAGGATCTTTTATTATTAACAAAATTCCAAAACATTTTAGGATCACAATTAATATTTTTTTCAATTCTATTAATATACATTTTATACAATAACTTATTATAAGCATGAATTTCTCTCCTCAATCTTTTAAACGTCAACAAATCACAAGGTCTTCTTTTCCTTCTAAGACGTTTGCAAATTTTAGATTTGTATTTGATTTTATCAATCAACTTTTTATTATACCACGGAGGATATGATGAAGTATGTTTACGTTTCTGAGGAAAACACAAGCAAAAGATGTCATATATAATATTATAGAACTGAGAGACTGATTTGTTTATATCAGATTCTTTATATACCAATGACCAGTCAGCCTGAGATAAGAGAACATATAACAATTTAAAATCACCCTTTTTAAAGTCAAAGTTAATGTTTTTAAAATCCGAAGATTCAAATATCTTACCCCTAACTTTATTGTTAGCGTATAGTTTATTAAGTATTATATTAAGAGGAGGATGATAAAGATCAATTCTAGAGAGGGCGAAGACACTTTCCTCGACCTCAACATCGTTACTATTTGTTAAGACAAGATCAAGAGTCCTACCATTCTTATTTAAAATTTTGTTCATCGAATAGAGACCATGATAATCAATAAGAAGTTTTACTGTCAGGCTTCGGTAACATGCCGATGGGATCACACCACCACAGAAATCAAGGTTGAAATCACCGACAATGAATATTCTTGCATCTTCTTCAAAGTTGTAGAGCTCATAATTGCCAAAGAACTTCTTGTAATCTTCAATGGGAGAATTAGGTCGAAAATATACCGTTGATATATAGATTACCGAGCCTTTGGAGTTACTCATTCTAATCCACACTGAATAAGGACACTCTAGTTGGAAAACTCTCTCGGTAACATACTCCCAGTTGACAGAATTGACGGCTATCAAAACTCCTCCCCCTCTTGCCTTTTGAGAGGAAATCGGGTCCCGATCAGTACGAAAAACTGAGTATGCTTGAGGAAAAATCTCGGAGTTATTAAAGTTTTGATTTAACCAGGTTTCAGATAAACAAATCACCCTTGGCAATTCTTCGTGGCATCTCAAATAGAACTCCTCGCATTTAGTGCGAAGGCCTCTCACATTTTGATAAAAGATACTTAAGCTGGTTGTTTGTCTCCGTTTTTTGGCTCAGAGACCTTGAGTTTTCCAAGAAATGGTTTCACTAAGACTCCCTCAGGCCATAGGTCCTCATGATGAATCCTATTAAAGTCGTCAGAATCAATTAAGAGATGAAAAGAAGCATAAGACTGATATTTAGTTCTTAATTTGGTACATTTCAAAGATTTCAACTTAAAAGAGGTTAAAACAAATTTTTCCAGATCTTGAGTAGATGTAGAGGGATCTAACCTAGAGACAAAAAGTTCCTTGTTTCCAGGTCTTCTTTTTGCCACCTTCAGAGCATCACATTTCATGCTGCCATGTAGGGGAGGAACAGTTCTAGATTTCCTTTTTTTATTTATCACAGGGATGAATCCATCCGAATCTTTAACAATTGAGACAACTTCGTTCAGAGCGGGCTTCGAGGGAGAAGACACACCACTGCTACCAGCATTCACCGGCCCAGATTTATCCGTTGAATGTAACTCTATTTGATTATTTTTTCCCGCCACGTTAGGTGACCCTCTGGACTCTTTATTGAGCCTAAAGGTTTCATGGTTTGAGAGGTTTGAGTTCACCATAGAGGAAGGTTTAGAAGAGATAGCATCTCTTAAACCTCTTATTTCTCTTTTCAATTCATCATTATCAGCACGTAGGGTTCTGATTTCACCAAAGAGGGATTTCATTAAAGTTAGAATCTCAGCAAAATGTTTATTATTTATGCTATTATTGGATTCTTCGGCATTCAAACCCTGGGATGTATTCTCAGGAAAAATTTCATTCAAAGATAGCAAGTTGGTGCACTCCAAACATTTAAAAACGAGACCATGCCTGGAATCCCCATCATCATTTATAGATAATCCCCTATCAGATAAGAAGGACCCCGAAAATCTCCTTACACAAGAAAGATGAACTACTTTCCCACAAAAGCCGCCAGTACACTTTAAAATAGATTGAAAATTATATATTTCTCCTTCGCAAAGAAAACAGGAGCGAGTCATATTGTATCAGAAAGATAAGTCGATCAGGAAGTGGGGAAAGAGAGAAAAAAAATAAAAAAAAAAGAATAAGGTATGTCTTCACGCCCAGAGGTCGGTCAGGGCGACTTGGGATATGGGCAGGGGCGCCGGAACGAATTTTAATCAGGGGGGGCAAAAAAATTTTTTTTAGAAAATTAAAATAATTTAATATGTTCAAATAGTATAAAACAAAAACAAATCTACTATAAAACTTTAAAAATTTTAAATAAAATCACAATTTTAATAAAATTAAAATTTTAAAAAATTTGGTAGTGATTTTTCAAAAAAATTTTGGAAAAAATTTGAAAAAAAATGAATTT
>JAKCPI010006342.1:0-90532 GCA_023213315.1 Euborellia annulipes | reverse complement strand
TAAATATAAATATATCTCTATAATAAATAAACTCTAAAAAATTGTAACAATAAAATAAATATAAATATATCTCTATAATAAATAAACTCTAAAAATTTGTAACAATAAAATAAATATAAATATATCTCTATAATAAATAAACTCTAAAAATTTGTAACAATAAAATAAATATAAATATATCTCTATAATAAATAAACTCTAAAAAATTGTAACAATAAAATAAATAAATATATCTCTATAATAAATAAACTCTAAAAAATTATAACAATAAAATAAATAAATATATCTCTATAATAAATAAACTCTAAAAAATTCGTAACAATAAAATAAATATATCTCTATAATAAGTAACTCTAAAAATTTGTAACATAAGATAAGTATAAATATAACCGCACAACAAACAGACTCAAAGAGAAGTTCTCAAACCTAAAACAGTCTCTATACTCTTCATGAAGTCATTGTATTTCACCGAAATCATATCAATGGCAAAAGCATTCGCGACAGAAGACATACTGCGTATGGGAGCTCTCTCCCCATACACAGTACGAGTCGCCCCAACGTGGAACAAGGATCTGTTACGCGAGTTGAAAGCAGGGACGCTAAACCTCACCCGAGAGAGCAACTCCGGACAGTCAACCCTTCCGCCGAGGATGTTATAAAAGAATTTTAGAAGTGCAACCTTCCTCCTCTCCGCCAGCGACCTCATCCCAAACATCTCTAAGAGTTGTCCATATGGTATCGAGGAAGCATGGTACCCTATACTTCTGTAAAACAGATGCCTCAGAAACTTCTTTTGCACAGCTTCTATCTGGCTTATTTGTTGATTAGTGTAAGGGTACCATACCACAGGCACATACTCCAAATGGGGCCTCACGAGCGAGAAAAATAGCCTTAATAAAGTCGACTTATTCCTGAAACTGAAGGATGACCTTTTTATAAGTCCCATTATCTTGTACGATTTGCACACGATAATATCAACATGCTCGTTGAAGTTGTTTCCTGTCTAAGGTAATCCCCAAATCAAGAACAGACTCTCCCAGGGAAAGATCAACCCCGTCAATTTGATAAATCTTTTTGGGATACGTTGATTTCCTTGTGAAAATCATTGACGAGCATTTATCAATATTTAAAGTTAAGTCGTTTTTCATACACCATTCTTTAACACTATTAAGATCCTTTTGGATACATAATTGATCATTTTCATCTTTTATGGATTTAAATAATTTTAAATCATCCGCATAAAGCAGGAATTTGCAGTTTTTAATTACCCTAACTATATCGTTTATAAAGATAATGAACAAAAGTGGGCCCAGATTACTACCCTGAGGTACCCCACGAGTCATTACATACTCTCCCGATTTACAATTGTTGAACAATACAAATTGTTTCCTATTCTTAAGGTAATCAGAGAAGAGATTTATAAGACCCTCGGAGAAACCATACCAGTCCAATTTGGATAGTAACAATTTGTGATTGACGGAGTCAAAAGCCTTACTAAAGTCCGTATACACCGCGTCTACCTGATAGCCCTCGTCCATGCTTTCATAGATATATTCCATGTAGGAGACTAGGTTAGAGCAAACAGATCTTTTTGGAATAAATCCGTGCTGATGATTAGAGATATATTTCAAGATATATGATAAGATTTTTTTGTATAAGATTTGTTCAAATAGCTTGGCCAATGTAGATAGAATAGATATGGGCCTATAGTTCTCAACCCTATCTTTTTTGCCCTTTTTAAAAATAGGAGTGATTCGCGATACCTTCCAGATTTTCGGAAATTTACCAAGTCTGAGGGAAAGGTTGAAGACATAATACAGGGGGTCCTCGAGTATATCATAACAGCCCTTCACTATAAAAGGAGGAATCCCGTCTGGACCAATAGAACCCCTAGGTTTGATATTTTTAAGAGAATGTCTTATATCCATCTTAGTTATTTCTTTGATAGTTAGACAATCCACACAATTTCCAGGGAAACCGAGACCAGGGCAATTCATAGATCTATCACTCGCAAGATTTCCTGAGAAATATTCCGCAAAGCTATTTGCTATGTCTAGGTTTGGGATTCTATATCGTGTAAAAAATGTCCAAATATGAGATTAAAATTTTGAAAAATAACCATAGTTTATTTCAAGGAGTCAACATTTAAAATATAAGTTTGAAACCAAGGTGCTAAGGGAATCTAAATATATCTCGACACAAAAAATCTGGTGTGACAAGCAAGGTGCACAACAGTTGTGTGCTGTGCGCCAGACCAACTGTATAAAATATTTACATGTATAGTTTTTCCCTCAGTGACTTGCACATTAAAAAATTCACCCTAATTGTTGAATGGCTTCTCATACAAAAAAAATTTTATCATTAACACACGCTCCACATGTGTAATTTGACGCACTGAAGATGGATTGTGTAGGCATTCCGAAATATTTGCAGAAAAAATTATTTTAATTGTGGAAAGCAACTCGCTGGTGTATATTTTCTCCATATCCATTACCTCAACGATCTGTCCCAGCAAAATTTTAACTTCTACTTTAAAATTTTACATTAAAAATAAATTGTTTTTTTTTCGAAAAAAAGTATTTTTTTCAAATCTTGGGGGGGGGGTGTAATTACCTTCTTTACCCCCCCTCCAATTGAAATATTTTCTTGATAATTCAAAAAAATTTTAAATTTAGGCTATGTATAGCTCGTAAAAAATTTAAATTGGCTATTTGAACTTAAAATAGGCACTAAAAAAGGCATTTATAGATGAAATAGGCACCAAAACCTAGAATCTGCCAAAATAGACATTATAGGCACTAACAAATGCTTTTTCTTTTATTCAGAATTTCATGAAACGTATACATATTATTTAACAAGACATGTGAGTGTTCTTTATTGATGAGGCCAAACATCCCATGGCACCCGGGAATCGAACCCAGGATCTCCGCCTTTCCGGAACAGATCCAGATATCTGTCCCTCTACTGGTTAACCAAGCGGTGCATAAGTGGAAAATTTTTTAAAGTTTTTCACGTTTTCGTTACGAGTTAGTAACTCGCGCGACTAACTGCATATAAGGGGAAGTGAGTTTTATTGGTGCAGGTCGAGGGTCCGATGGCCTGGTGCAAAGGATAGCACGCCTATGCCCCGGAAAGGCGGAGATCCTGGGTTCGATTCCCGGGGGCCATGGGATGTTTGGCCTCATTAAAAAGAACACTCACATGTCTTGTTAAATATATCTATGACAGTTAAAGTCCGAATCGAGGTATTTTGAATACTATTATCTTATTCAAATAATAGATCTCGAAAAATATTTAGCTATAACTTGACCCCGCTGCCCTCAGGGCTTTGCTGCTTACAGTAGTGTGTTAGAGCAGATCCAGATATCTGTCCCTCTACTGGTTAACCAAGCGGCGCATAAGTGGAAAATTTTTCTTTAAAGTTTTTCACGTTTTCGTTACGAGTTAGTAACTTGCGCGACTAACTGCATATAAGGGGAAGTGAGTTTTATTGGTGCAGGTCGAGGGTCCGGTGGCCTGGTGCAATGGATAGCACGCCTATGCCCCGGAAAGGCGGAGATCCTGGGTTCGATTCCCGGGGGCCATGGGATGTTTGGCCTCATCAATAAAGAACCTATAGAAAAAAAGTGTGAATGAAAAAAAAAAAAAAAAAGTCGTTCCTCGTGCAGGATTCTCAACTTGGAGAGCATAGAGCATTTTAAGCTCAATAGATTGCCCTGTCTGAAATCTATAAGTTTGTAGTGGAGAATGTAGGTTTGCAAAATCATATTCAGCCAACTCTGTGCAAAAGAGGTAAATGTTTTATCTTTGTTTCCAAAAATAAGACATCAATTTTTACTTTTTTAATTTTTTTATATTATTTCTTAAATCATGACTTTTAAGTGCCTATTTTTACAATAAATTGGTCGAATTGATTTCGATTTTATTCGAAAATCGATTTTCGATTCAAATCGGAATCGATTCAGTGTTTTGAAAAATCCATTTTTGACTGCCGATTTTCGATTTTCGATTTTCATGCGCGGCCGCCGATTTAGTGCTTGTCGGTGGCGTCCTACCGAGAAAGCTGACTTGGACCGTGCAGGCCAATATAGCTAAGGCAATACTTAAACCGATCTCCTATAGACCGCAAGTCCAACCCAAACCCCTTGAGGCCACTCAAAGGAGAGTACCCAAATGTTTGGCAGGTTGCCCTCAGAATCTTTTCTATTGTTGCTACTTCTGTACGTTGTGAGCGGCTTCTCACATGCAGGAATTATAGCCACTCATTTGCGGAACCGCATATCAGGTCCACATTAGACATGTTAGATTTTTAATTTCTCTTACCTCTATATAATAAAGAGAGAAAGTATGTATTGGATTCATGTAAAAAATTAGATGTCGAGAATTTGATGGATATACACGTTTTGAGGTCCCTGAATCCAAGAGTGGTTTTGGCAACATGGTCTGTCTGGCTGTGGGTGTCTGTCTGTGTTCAATTTTAAGTATGAAGGAAATGAGCTATGTGGCTGAAATTTTATATTTAAGTTAGGCATCCCCCTGGAGCGTGAAAATAAGCTGTTAATCAAAATCGGCCAAAGAGTACTAGTACTTTACTGAGGTAGTTTTTCAGGTTTTTTCGATTTTGTTAAAAATAGCTCCAACGATTTTTATTAAAATTCAAAAATCAATTATTTTTTAGATGCTCTTTAAAATGTATATTCTCATTTTGAAGTACATTTTAATCTTGTATTTCATAGGAAAGATAGGAGAATTGGTTACAATGATAACAAAATATAAATATCTCCCCATGTTTATAAATTTTAATCTTGAATTCAAATATATCGTAAGCTTACTGTCCGAACCTAAATATATGTCGACACAAAAAATCTGGTGTGACAAGCACAGAACACAACTTTCGCTTACTGAAGATAAGAGAAAGTTGTTCTGTGAAGATAAGAGAAAGTTGTGCTGTGCGACGGCTCCCACCAGATTTTTTTAAGAAATATAGAAGCTGATGTTTTGGTTTGTTAAAACTTACAAGTTATAAAGACTAAATATGTTATGTTGTATATGTCTAACATTTACAAAGACTGTATATGTTAGTCTAAAGAAGTTATAAAGATTGAATAAATTGACTTGGGCATCAGTAATACAACGTTCTATTTTTCTTGTTCCACAAACCGCTTGAAAATCGTAAGCAGAACCTTAAAATCAACTTATAGGCACAGCGGAAAAATTTTTGTAAAAAAATCGATTATTTGGTTTCGATTTTAAAATCGACGAATCGAAAATCGATTCAGCCTCCGAATCAATCAACGCTATTTTAGTGCCTATAAATCCGAGCCCTAATTATGATGATGAATGAGATTTTTATTTTTTTGAAGGGAGGTTGCCCCTTCCTGATTCAAATTCGTTTCGGCGCCCCTGAAAATATTTCAATTTAATAATCAAATCTTATTAGTAAAAGAATTTGATTTTCGGTTTAATGTTAAAATTTTTTAATATTTATGACTTAAAATAAAAGCTTCGAAGTGATTCCGAGGCTCGCGCCCCACGCTTTTGTTTTAAGACATAAATATTAAAAAATTTTAACAAGAACAATTAAATTATTTCTCTCTTTTTAGTTCAATTTAAATAAAAGCATTTTTTTTAAATCTATTTTTTTATTTTATTTTTATTTTAAGCTTTTTAGTCTTTTTTCGTGTGATTTTTTTTTTAAATTAACTTTCAAAATTAGGGACTTTTAAATAACTTCGGGAAATTTTCTAAAATTGTCTAATTAATGTAGAGATTTAAATAAACATTAGTTTAGCCTATTTTGATTTGGTTCAATTGAAAAATTATTCATTATCATAAAAAAATGACTGGAAATAAAATAAATATAAAAAAAATAAAATAAAAATAAAAAAATGAATGGAGTGTTAATTAATCTTAGCTGAATTGTACCTGAATAAAGCCACAGAATGAGTGGCGGAAACGTTGTAATTTTTAATTAAATGCTTTTATTTAACTTACTCTTTCAAGGTCACCAACTTTAAGTCTTTGTTTAGGATACTTCCCGATGAGCTAGAGGTGTGAAATTTAATACTTAAGGGTCATTTTTGATGACGCCACTATATGGTGGTTTTGATCAAAATAGACCAAACTAATGAGGTACTTTATTTGAAACCCTTCGAGAATTAATGCAATTTCAAAAGACTTCCCGATGGACTAGAGGTGTGAAATGTAATACTTAAGGGTCATTTTTGATGATGCCAATATATGGTGGTTTTGATCAAAATAGACCAAACTAATGTGGTACTTTATTTGAAACCCTTCGCGAATTAATGTAATTTCAAGACTTCCCGATGGGCTAGAGGTGTGAAATGTATTACTTAAGAGTCATTTTTGATGATGCCAATATATGGTGGTTTTGATCAAAATAGACCAAACTAATGTGTACTTTATTTGAAACCCTTTGCGAATTAATGTAATTTCAAAAGACTTCCCGATGGGCTAGAGGTGTGAAATGTAATACTTAAGGGTCATTTTTGATGATGCCAATATATGGTGGTTTTGATCAAAATAGACCAAACTAATGTGGTACTTTATTTGAAACCCTTCGCGAATTAATGTAATTTCAAGACTTCCCGATGGGCTAGAGGCGTGAAATTTGATATTTAAGGATCATTTTTTATGATAATGAATAATTTTTTAATTGTGTCAAAATAGGTCAAACTAATGTGGTACTTTATTTGAAGCCTCGCGCAAATAAGGCCCTATTAACTATAGTTTAGAATTTTGATATTTACCTCTCGGCCAAAAACTAGCCGAAACCTGAGTTTGAAAAGATGGGATGAGACTTGCACACAAAAAAAAACAAGGTAAAATGATTTTCAAGAGAGGGAAAAAAATTTTCCGCTAAGTGAAAAAGGAAAGGGAAAAATCTTCTGCCCGTGGGAAAGCGACGGAAAAAAAAATTTATTCTCTCTAAAAAAATAAAAAAAAGGTAAAATGATTTTCACGGTAGAGGAAAAAAATTTTTCGCAGGGCGGAAAAAATTTGCTAGGGAAAAGTAAAAAAAAAAAGGTAAAACGATATGAATTTTATATAGGAAACACAAGTTTCAGTTTCGGCCGAAACTAAGATTGATGCTGAAATTCGGTTTCGGTTGAAAATCTTGTCGGATCCTAATGTTTATATTAAGATACATTTTATGCATCATATAACACTTATGTTAAAGAGACATGAGTGAAGTTATTTCATTAGTGCGATATTTGTGAGATAACGAATATGTCGGATATCGAATATGCATCTCACAGATGCAGCGCGACTATTTACGTTACTTTTAGGGGTACGATTAGTTTATGAGTAAAACTTGAAGAAAACATATTATGAGTGACCGAAACGTTTAACACACATAAATAACTACTTAGAAATGCAAAAGCAGTCTTTTGTCCGGGCAAACCACATCAATAAAGCCTTGGTTGGTTAAAAAAGATATTTCGAGACGATTTTATTGTCCCAGCAAGAGTCATGTAAACAAATGTACTTACTGTGTGAAACAAATGACAAGTCGATGATAACTGAGAATGATGGTATTGATTTTTGAAATTTTGTTTCCAAATAATTTTATACTTGCTTTTGGCAGGGCAAACCTAATGATAACTCTGAAGAGAAGACCAGAATAAAGAAAAAATGCCAGTCTTGTTTGGCTTAGTCACCATCCACGTGCCCCTTAGTGAATTTCAAATAACCAATAGGCCTATTAAATATATCACAAAAGAAAATAAATTTTTTGTTATCTTCATGACAAGGTCAATTTCTATCTTTTTATATTTTTTTATCTTCTCTTGGCATATCTAATGAAATTAATAATACAAAACTCCTTGATAGAGAATTGATTCTAAGATAATGATTTATTGTTGGCCGGAATTTTTCAGTGTTCACACACAACATAGATGCCTACACAATGACCGTCGTTGTATTCCTTCCATCTCGAAATCATTCAATTCGATTCGATTCGAGATGATCGTCTATCTATCTCTCGAAAGGCTGTGTGCGACAAAGCTATAATTGAATTTGCCTGGGACATGAGTATATCTCTACGTGTATATATGCACTGTCAGAATGACAAAGCCGCGCCGTCCCGAAAGACTTCTTTTTAGAAAAAAACATGTTCGTCTCTACTCTTCAGGCCTTATTGTAACCCAATCACTGCCATATATAAAACTTTTTTATTAATTATTTATGTTTATGATAATCTGATTTATCAGCAGGTCTAAGAAAAATTTATTTAATCAAAAACTAATTTTAAAAAAATTGTTTTTTTTTTTAGTATGAATAATAAATTGTAATTTAAAAATACATTCTCTCTGTATATTTCATATATAGGGTAAGAGAAAGTAAAAATTATGGAATATTTTTTTCTTTTTATTTATAAAATTCATATTCTTTTTGTGAAAGTAAACTTTCAGATAAAATCGATTAAATTATTTTATAATTTAAATAAATGTTATGGCTCAAGGCGGGAAACGAACTATTGATCGTTTGATAATGAAGCAAAAGTTTTACCACAGGTTTTATTGTTATTGTAAAAAATCTGGTGTGTCTGGTCGCACAGCGCAAAACCTTCACACCCTTCGGCAAGAGAAAGTAGTGTTCTGTACTTGTCACACCAGATTTTTTGTGTCGACATGTATTTTTAGTTGTCGACAGTAAGTTGCATTCGAATTTCAAGATGTAAAATTTATAAGTATGGAAAAATATTTATTATATATTATGTTGCCATGGCAACCATTTTTCTTATCTTTCTTATAGAGTACAAGAGTAAAGTGAGTAAAGTGGTCTTCAGAAGAATTCAATGGCAAAATAAGAATATACATTTTAAAGAGCATCTAAAAAATAATAGATTTTTGAATTTTAATCAAAATCGTTGAGTAAATGGAAAAAAACTGAAAAACTACATCAGTAAAATACTAGTACTTTTTGGCCGATTTTGTTCAAAAGCTTCGTGTCACGTCCCAGTGGGGTACCTTATTTAACTATAAAATTTCAACCTCATAGCCTTTTTCGTTCTTGAGATATTTTGTTCACAGGCAGACTCACACAGACACACACACACACACAGACAGACCATGCCGCGAAAATCACTTTTTTGGATTCAGGGTACCTCAAAACGTGAAGATCCATAAAAATCTCGACATAGAATTTTTGACATGAATCCAGTAATTTCTCGATATATATTTCACATATAGGGTAAGAGAAAATAAAAAATTATTTTTTTATAATGATTAGTTATTTTCGTAGGAGACGGAATTTCCGGGTGCACGTTTGAAAATTTGATTTGATTTTCACCGGAATCAAATACCCAAAATTTTGTTACGGGTAGTATAACTTAACGGCGGTGTAATATCATTATTTGTCTCTGACATTACCATAACATCCTCCCATTTGAATTTGAAACAAAAATTTGTGCTTCTTGGCTCGAAGATATTTCAAATTTTTTTTTTCCCCGAAAAAAAATTCTTGTGCATAAATTAAATGATCGGTTGATAAATGACATTCGGGGTCTGTCGTTATAAATGATGTTTTTATAAATGTATTTAGATTGGAGAATCAAAAGGCCAAAGGGACGGCCCTGGAGAAATCCCCGAGTCATGAAAGATTTGGATATTAATTATGTTTGGAACTTTGCAACGGGGCTACGCCCCCGTAGTCGTGTCATTGTTTGTGGGCACTGCTGTCATCGGGGGCCGCCTGCTGAGTCTCGGGGACCCCTGGGCCCCTTAAGGCTCTTCTCGGCCCCTGGGTCCCCTTTAAGCCTCTTGGCCCCCTCTGGCTCCCCCATTATAAGAGACGCATTCCTGCTGCCGACACGTCACCGCCATCTCATAGTCTGATCAACTGATCACCCGATCACCCAGTCAACCGATTAACTGATCAACCGATTAAACGATCACAAGCTGATTAAGGAACATTTGCTCAAAAAGGCATATAACAATACCTGATTGCAAAGACATTGCGATTATATAACTTTCAATCAATGAACAAGTAAATTTTTTTTATTATATAAACTTAAAATAATTTTATTAAAACCAGCAATCGACCAAGTTCTCGTTGCAAATTGAATCTGGTGTGACTAACGCACAGCACACGACTTTCTCTTACCCTTCGGTAAGATAAAGTTGTGCACACCAAATTTTTTGTGTCGAGATATATTTAGTTTCCGCTAGCACCTTAGTTTCAAACTTGCATTTTAAATGTTGACTGCTTGAAATAAACCATGGTTATTTTTTAAAATTTTAATCTCATATTTGGACATTTTATACACAATAGAGAATCCTAAATAAATACAAAATTTCATAAGAATTGGAAAATAAATTTTAAATGCGTAAAAATTTCCAAAGGGGACCGACCCCCTTTTGAATCGAAATTAACATACAAATCCCTATAGGAAATTATCATTGGCCCATAGGGAGGATAAGGTGGAAAGTGAATTTAAAACGTGTAGAAAGAGAAGATAATTTTGTGTGTGAGAGAGAGAGAGAGAGAGAGAGATATGTTTTCTCCGAAACAATTAAAGACAGAAATAGAATAAAAATAAATGGAAATTTAAATAATAATTGATTTTTAATCTAATAAAAAGAAAAAGATTTAAATTCGGTTTCCATGGCAACCATTTCTCCTATCTTTCCTATGAAGAACAAGAGTAAAGTGGTGTTCAGAAGATTTCAACGGCAAAATGAGAATATACATTTTAAAGAACATCTAAAAAATAGTTGATTTATGAATTAAAAAAAAATCCTTGGAGAGAATTTTGAGAAAATCGAAAAAAACTGAAAAAGTACATCAGTAAAGTACTAGTACTTTTTGGCCGATTTTGTTCAAAAGCTTATTTTGAGCGTCTGGGAAGGTACCTAAGTTAAATATAAAATTTCAATCCGGTAGCTCAATTCCTTCATGCTAAAAATCGTTACACACACACAGATACACAGACGCAAGGACACACACAGACCAATTTGCGGGACCCACTTTTTTGGACTCAGGGGACCTCAAAACATGTATATTCATCAAAATCTCGACATCGAATTTTTGACATGATCGCAATACTTTCTCTCCCTATATATTTCAATTATAGGGTAAGAGAAAGTAAAAATATACTTCTTAAAAAGTCCAACCATAGTACTCTCGATAATTCGGAATCCAAGAGACCACAGCAAATATTCGAATTATTGAGTTTTTTAATTATCAAGAAGATTGAATTACCAAGAAGAAAGAAAAAAATCTGGTGTGACTGGCGCACAGCACACAACTTTCTCTTACCCTTCGGTAAGAGTAAGTTGTGCACCGTGCTGGTCACACCAGATTTTTTGTGTAGAGATATATTTAGTTTCCCATAGCACCTTAGTTTCAAAAAAAAGAATTAGAATTAGAATTAATTTATTAAATTGTTCTCTAAGGCATTGCCTCATAGAGAAGATATACAAAATTTTCTTTTACACCTCACATGCGAGCACAACTGGATATAATATATACAACCATTAATAATAAATAGAAAAATAAAACAAAAAAGATGAAATAACAATTCAAAAGAGAAGAAAAAAAATATTTTTATAATATACATCATTAGATATATATATATTGAACAGGAGAAGCCATCAGCCCGACCGAAATCAACACCTAGCTGCCGCATTTTAAATGAATAAATAAAACTCTCTTAAACCCCCCAAGACTCCGCATCGACCTGATCTCGCTTGGCAGCGAATTCCATAATCGGGCGGACGCGATCATGAACGACCCACCGTAGGCTGCCGTTCTGTGGTTTGGAATTAATATTCGCTCCGCACTGGAACGAAGAGCTCTAACCCCCACCTCACATCTAAACCTGAAAAGATCATAAAGATATTCTGGACTCCCATTTCTAAACAGGTTGTAAAGAAATGTCCCCAAGATGTAACTACGCCTGCTCTTAAGGCGCATCCAACCCAATTTATGATAAAATGGTGTGATATGTTCAAAAATTGGAACATCAAAGATGAACCGAACACATGCATTGAGGACTCTTTCTAGTTTTAAATTCAATTCACCTGATAGGTCATTGTAAACAAGGCACCCATAATCAAAGTGGGGAAGTATAAGCGCTTTGACCAAATGAATCCTGATGTTAATGGGGAAAATATGGGAGTCCCTCCTTAGTTGATAAAGGATTTTATAAACTCTATTCGAGATATTCCCCACATGATCTCTCCAGGAGAGGGCAGAATCCATCCATATTCCCAAGTTGTTGATGCACCTCTCATAGCTCACCTGAATACCGTCAACCATGATCGGAGGAAGACCTCCCTCTGTCAGCCTGGCGATATATACTGAGCTTCCCAGAAGGATGGCCTTGGTTTTCGTCCCATTTATCACCAAGTTGCTGCTCTTTGCCCAGGAGGTGATAATATTGATATCCTGATTAATGAGTTCTATACTTTTACTCAGATTATCCGGGTCAAAAGATAGAAAAATTTGCAGATCGTCAGCATAGAATTGATAGGAACATGAACAACAACTAGATGGAAAGTCATTAATATATAGGGAGAAAAGAGAGAGAGAGAGAGAGAGAGAGAGATGTTTTCTTGGAAACAATTAAAGACAGAAATAAAATTAAAAAAATGGGAATTTAAATAATAATTGATTTTTAATCTAATAAAAAGAAAAAGATTTAAATTCCGTTACCATGGCAACCATTTCTATCTTTCCTATGAAGAACAAGAGTAAAGTGGTCTTCAGAAGATTTCAACGGCAAAATGAGAATATACATTTTAAAGAGAAAAAATAGTTGATTTATGAATTTAAAAAAAATCCTTGAAGGGAATTTTGAGAAAATCGAAAAAAACTGAAAAAGTACATCAGTAAAGTACTAGTACTTTTTGGCCGATTTTGTTCAAAAGCTTATTTTGAGATTCTTCAAAGGTACCTAAGTATAAAATTTCAATCCGGTAGCTCAATTCCTTCATGCTAAAAATCTGTCCACACACACAGACACACGCACACACACACAGACCAATTTGCGAGAGCCACTTTTTTGGACTCAGGGGACCTCAAAACATGTATATCCATCAAAATCTCGACATCGAATTTTTACATGATCGCAATACTTTCTCTCTCTATATATTTCATATATAGGGTACGAGAAAGTAAAAATTCGAATTAAGAGTTTTTATTATATTTTTGAAAATATGTATGAACATAAATCAATTTTATATATAGGCTGAAATAAAAATAAAAATAATGAAAACCACATGCTCTACATTGTTTAAGCCACTTTGTTAACGAATCCTCAAGAATAGGGAATTCAACTTCTCTGGCCCCCTTGCGATTTCTGAGCAAATGACTTTTGAACTGAAGTTTTTTCTTTTTTCTTTAAAATTGTGGACAGCGTTGATGGGAAAATATTGAATGTTTTGGAAATATCTTTTTTTTTTTTAAACCACTTTCCACTGCTGCGATAATTTTTTTTTCTTTGGACATAGTAAGGGAGACGTACTTTTATCTTGCACTCATTGTGACAAACTAAGGAGAATTTTTAAGTTAAGTTGGGCCTGTAGGAGGGGAACATAACGCGATAAATGAGAAGTAAATATTGCTAGGAAAAACTCGAATTAAAAGAGGGTGAGTAACTTAGTTCGATTTATAGAACGTTCTCTCCAGGGGTGTAGTGGAGCGGGAACGCGTAGGAACGCCGCGGCGTTCCCACACTGGTTTCGCTCATTAAAAAAAAATAATAACAAATAAAATTAAAATTATTTACGCAAGTAAATAAAATAATACTTTACACTTTCTTGAGTGCCTCATATTCAGATTTTAAAAACGGGCAAGCCCGAGGCATCAGCACCTATGCACTGTACCTACTCGAATTTCGAATGAGTAGTTCATAGTCTAGAATTGCACCACCACTATTAATTTTTCTAAAATTTTCAGGGGGAGGGCCCCCGGAAGCACCCCCTCCTCCTCCATTGGTAAGTCATGTATTTAGCGTTCGCACAATGAAAATTTTGCCACTCTCACCTTCTTACGAAAGAGATTTCGAGTAAACGAGCGTATCTAGCTTGTGAAGAAAATCGGTCAAAAAGTTCTAGTACTTTACTATTGTATTTTTTCAGTTTTTTTTTTTTCGATTTTCTCAAAATTCGTTCCAACGATTTTAATTAAAATTCAAAAATCAATTATTTTGTAGATGCTCTTTGAAATGTATATTCTCATTTTGTCCTTGAAATCTTTTGAAGCACACTTTACTTTTGTACTTAATAGGAAAGATATGAGAAATAGTTGCCATGGTAACGGGTTTTAAAATGTTTTCCGATTTTGATTAAAATTCATAAATCAACTATTTTTTATGTTCTATAAAAAGTATATCAGTAAAATTTTTCATGAAAATTGTTTGAATTACACTTTACTTATTTCATATTTTTCAAATTCATTTTTCGGCTCTTCATTTCAGAGATTCAATCTATTCCTATGGAGATTGCAAATTTCGATTCAAAAGGCGTTCAACTTTCTCCTGCCAAAGGGTAAGAGAAAGTTGTGTGCTGTGCTACCAGTCACACCAGATTTTTTCTTTCTTTGCCTTAATCCCAATTTCGTGGTTGGCTTATTAGAGAAAAAAGCCTGTATAGTGCACACGGCCTGATTGTTGATTAAGAGAGAGAGAAGGATGGCATTAGGGTTTGGACACCGGTGGAAACCGAAACCGGTAAACCGGTTTTTTGGCTAATTTTCAAAAACCGAGAAACCGAGTTTTTCCCGAAAAACCGAATTCGGTTTTTCTTTTTAAATCTTTTCTTCAGTAATACTTGTATTCCAATAATAAATTAGCCCGTGACAGATGGCTCAGATAAAAGGCATTAAATTAAGCTTCTAGTGCCTGGGGCTTCGGGTTCGCTTCCCGTCCCAAGCGAGAAAAATTCATTTCATTAGAATTGGCTATCAATCATTTGAAATAAATAGGGATGAGTTCTAAATGGCCTGAGATGCCGAAATTTCCAATGCTTAAATAATCTATATATAATAATAGCAGAGTGTCTGTCCCTCCGTCTGTCACTCTCTGTTTGACCAACTTTCCGTTGGAATGACGAAATTTTGCAGTCTTATAGAGGTCGTTATGGAGATTCCAGGAAAAATACTCGGGTCCCGAAATTACTACAATTTTTTGAGTTGAAAAAAAAAACATTCACACTTTTTTCTCATTCACACTCGCAGTCACATTCACACATTCACAGTCTTTTCGGCAACTTAGGCCATATAAGACTACGATAACCGTTATATATGATAATCAGGCATTTCTATTTAAGCCATTTGGTATCCAAATAGCTTAAATAAAATAAAGGGGCTGCCTGGGGCCCGAACCTCGGTATAGAAGGTAGGCACGCTACCAACTACACCAAGCCAAAGGGGTCAATTTTTTGAGTTATTAATTCCTAAAGTTACGATTTCTCCCGTAGGAATTTTATGGAGAAATATATAAGCTTATGTATTTTTTGGATTTTTTGTATTCTATGAATGTAAACATATCCTCAAGCAGGCACTGGATTGGAATAGTAGTAATAATAATTTTCTTGGGTTCGAATCGCAGGTAGACCGATTATATTTAAGCCATTTGCATACCAAATGGTTAAAATTAGAATGCCTGGACCCCCAATAGATATATTCATTAATAACGGTTATCATTTAATATGTTGACAAAAAACCGGTTTAAAACCGGTTTACCGGTTTTCTGCTTTGTAAAAAACCGAAAAACCGGTTTTCAAAATTTTCCGGTTTTTTCCAAACCCTAGATGGCATAAGAGAAATAGAAGAAATGCCTTCGCAAACGTAAGTCGTGGTCTCCACCAGGGCCGGAACTAGTAGATTTTTTAGGGGGGGGGGAGCAAAACTTAATTTGCCGCCCACTCCTTAAAATTTTCTATACAAAATTCATATCATTTTACCTTTTTTTTTAGTAAATCTTTCTTTAATTGCAGCTCCCTGATATCTGCCACCAGGGACACACGCACCCACTGCCCCCCCCCCCCTAGATCCGGCCCTGGTCTCCACCACGTAGCCTACTCATAAGATGGCTATATCAACAGAGAAACAAAAAAACAATTGAATTAAATTCAAAACTTTATCTTTTTATTTTATTATCCGTGACGCTTCAATTACAACTGAAATATAATGGCGAATTTCATTAACTGTGCGAGCATGGGCCTAATCAGTTTGAACTACTATCGAGGGAGAGATAGAAGAAAAGTCTGTATATCAAAGTTCGGCTTGTTTATGAACTTCAGAATTTTCATGCTTTTTTAAGCTTTCAGCACTTTTAAAAGTGTCAAGCATCGCAGGGGAGTATATACATTTATTTTTCGGGGAGGGGGGCCTAACTCATTTTTGAAGATTAACCTCCCCCCCCCCCTTTATAAACATATTTTAAAATTGAAGGGCTTAGTGGAAGTTAGTCATAAGTCACATAACAATAGTTTCGAGATATTGACACTTAAAGTTTGACTCACATCTGTAAATCAGCCACTTAATTTATAATAATTTTCTTTATAAAAATGAACACTTGTTGGTCTTATAAAGCATATAGTAGAGAATGGAACATTAATTCGCTCTAGTTTAAGTTTTAAAAGCATTTATAATGAAGAATAAAACAAAAACGAGGCTTATGACTTTCTACAGCTGAAAAATGGCAATTTTTTTGATTAAAAAATGAGGTTTATTGAAAAAAAAAAAATTGATTCTAGAGTTTATTGATGGATCATCTAAATACACCTGTGATCCTTGCTCTAAAGTTAGAAGACAGCCCAGCACTCCCATACTAACATCTAAGGAGAAGCCTACATCTGATAACTCAGTAGATGTGAAAATTGATTTAGTTCTTAGATTGCTAGATGCCTTGACTATGGAAGTGAGTGATTTGAGGGCTGAGAATGTTTCACTTAAAACGCTGGTCGTTGATTTAGTTAAGAAGGTGGTGAGACTTGAAGAATTGATAACTAAAAAAAAATGTTCTACAGATCTTATTGTTTCGAAAATAAGCAGAACTCCAAATAATAAGAGGGGAAAAGTACACTTACTAAGGTCGTAAAAATTCTTTCGTGCCTCCTGCACTCGTGAAACAAATACAACAATTATTTTGTTGTTTGAAATGATGGCTGTATTTCAGGCTTCAGCTCACCATATAGCCAAATTACATGCAAGTTTCAACTACGAGCCACTCTGAGTCAATGCTAGGCATCTGATAATGAGTTTGCTTTTTATTTTAATTTAAGAACAAAGATTAAAGATGGAGGGGAGGGGGGATTCCATAAATATGCTTCACCAATATATTATATTATCCATAAATATGATTCACAAATATATTGAAATAAACCATAAATACATTATAGCCTAGTTACTTGTAAATTAGTAAAAACAAAAAAAAAAAATTAAAATAAACAAATTTAGAGATCTCACATCATCTTCAGTGCCGCGAGGATATAGTAGGTGGGCTTAGTCTATTTATATCAAATGCCTTAGGGACGTTATACATAACGGAGGTGCCTTCTCTAAGCTGATGACCGCTCTGTGTCCATAGCAGAATTGCTATGGAATTCTGCTATGGACACAGAGCGGTCATCAGCTTAGAGAAGGCACCTCCGCTATGTATAACGCCCCTAAGGCATTTGATATAAATAGACTAAGCCCACCTACTATATCCTCGCGGCACTGAAGATGATGTTCTACGCATCGAAATATCTGCCAAATAAAAGGACGTCAGGTGGAGCTATAAAGTTGCTGGTTATTTCTCTCCAACCCCTTTACTCTACTCATCCCAGCCTAATATTCAAACTACGTTTAGAGATCTCTCCGCACTCAAAAAAAAATATTTCATATATAGGGTAAGAGAAAGTAAAAAAACTATATTCATTGGCAAAAGTAATTTGAACTCTCTGTCGTTAGCCAGGAAGGAAGATATAAGCAGGCTATCTCGCGAAGTCTGTGTTATTGAGAATCACCTAAGAGACAGTGGCGGCTCGTGACCGAGACAACTGGGTAGGCGACA
This sequence comes from Euborellia annulipes, assembly GCA_023213315.1. Taxonomy (NCBI): domain Eukaryota; kingdom Metazoa; phylum Arthropoda; class Insecta; order Dermaptera; family Anisolabididae; genus Euborellia; species Euborellia annulipes. The sequence continues at coordinate 72,504 of JAKCPI010006342.1, read as the reverse complement.
AATATATATATTACTTATGAAAAATAGAAAAAAAGAAAGAAAAAAGGCGTATTTATTTATTTTTAAATGCTTTTATTTAACTTACTCTTTCAAGGTCACCAACTTTATGGCTTTGTTAAGGACACTTCCCGATGAGCTAGAGGTGTGAGATTTGATATTTAAGAGTCATTTTTGATGACGCAAATTGTGAGTTTGGTTTTACCAAAATGGACCAAACTAATGTGGTACTTTATTTGAAACCCTTCGTGAATTAATGTAATTTCAAAAGACTTCCCGATGGGCTAGAGGTGTGAAATGTAATACTTAAGACTCATTTTTGATGTCGCCACTATATGGTGGTTTTGATCAAAATAGACCAAACTAATGTGGTACTTTATTTGAAACCCTTCGTGAATTAATGTAATTTCAAAAGACTTCCCGATGGGCTAGAGGTGTGAAATGTAATACTTAAGACTCATTTTTGATGACGCCACTATATGGTGGTTTTGATCAAAATAGACCAAACTAATGTGGTACTTTATTTGAAACCCTTCGCGAATTAATGTAATTTCAAAAGACTTCCCGGTGGGCTAGAGGTGTGAAATGTAATACTTAAGACTCATTTTTGATGACGCCACTAAATGGTGGTTTTGATCAAAATAGACCAAACTAATGTGGTACTTTATTTGAAACCCTTCGCGAATTAATGTAATTTCAAAAGACTTCCCGATGGGCTAGAGGTGTGAAATGTAATACTTAAGAGTCATTTTTGATGACGCCACTATATGGTGGTTTTGATCAAAATAGACCAAACTAATGTGGTACTTTATTTGAAACCCTTCGCGAATTAATGTAATTTCAAAAGACTTCCCGATGGGCTAGAGGTGTGAAATGTAATACTTAAGAGTCATTTTTGATGACGCCACTATATGGTGGTTTTGATCAAAATAGACCAAACTAATGTGGTACTTTATTTGAAACCCTTCGCGAATTAATGTAATTTCAAAAGACTTCCCGATGGGCTAGAGGTGTGAAATGTAATACTTAAGAGTCATTTTTGATGACTCCACTATATGGTGGTTTTGATCAAAATAGACGAAACTAATGTGGTACTTTATTTGAAACCCTTCGCGAATTAATGTAATTTCAAAAGACTTCCCGATGGGCTAGAGGTGTGAAATGTAATACTTAAGAGTCATTTTTGATGACGCCACTATATGGTGGTTTTGATCAAAATAGACCAAACTAATGTGGTACTTTATTTGAAACCCTTCGCGAATTAATGTAATTTCAAAAGACTTCCCGATGGGCTAGAGGTGTGAAATGTAATACTTAAGAGTCATTTTTGATGACGCCACTATATGGTGGTTTTGATCAAAATAGACCAAACTAATGTGGTACTTTATTTGAAGCCTCACGCAAATAAGGCCCTATTAACTATAGTTTTGAATTTTGATATTTACGAGTCATTTTTTTATGATAATGAATAATTTTTCAATTGAACCAAATCAATACAGGCCAAACTAATGTGGTACTTTATCATATTGATGATTTTTGATAAGACTAAAAGACTAAAAAAGCTTAAAATAAAAATAAAATAAAAAAAAAGATTTTTAAAAAAATGCTTTTATTTAAATTGAACTAAAAAGAGAGAAATAAGAAAGAAATAATTTAATTGTTCTTGTTAAAATTTTTTAATATTTATGACTTAAAATAAAAGCGTGGGGCGCGAGCCTCGGAATCACTTCGAAGCGCCCCACGCTTTTATTTTAAGTCAAATATTAAAAAATTTTAACAAGAACCATTAAATTATTTCTTTCTTATTTCTCTCTTTTTAGTTCAATTTAAATAAAAGCATTTTTTTAAAAATCTTTTTTTTATTTTATTTTTTTGTAAATTAAATCTATTCGCCTATCTTTTAATTTAGAAAATAATTCAATAATTTGATCTGTGGTTATCTTGTTTCGAAATTTGAACTAATAAATCTTTTTCTATTGATAACAACGAAAGAGAAGACAACCTTTCCTGCGACATTGAGTTTCTTAAATAATTTTTTATGCGTTTTAAACATGAGAAATTGCGCTCTACGGTAACACTTGTCATCGGCTTGGCATAGGCTACTTAGTTCATCGCCTAACCGTTCGACTTATAGCGCTAGCTATCACTGCTGTGCGCATGCGCGACTGTCTAGAAATGTGGGCAGCAGAGTGTGGAGTACAGGCAGTAAATAGGCTAAGAAAAATATCGCATTTACTTTATAAATACAAGGTTCTGAAGTGTTTCAAATTTTTTTTTTTTGCAAAATCATATATATTAATTAATAAATATAGTAATTATTTTATGAAACTAAATATTTTTAAGCTTAATAAATATAATAAAATTGATAAATATTTTTCATCTGTATATTTATAAGGTAGGCGTCGCCTACCTTGCCTACCCTAGCGAGCCGCCACTGCTAAGAGATAACAAAGTTGAAAACCGCTAAGTGCGTCAGGCCTCGAACGCGATATGACACATACGCATCGTTCCATCTATCGGTCGACCTCAATGAATATGAATTGGCAATTGATCCAGAATCGTGGCCTGATGGGATTCTTGTCTCTGACTTTTATGGAAAACTGAAAGAAGGTGAAAGATATCAAACAGTATCCGTCGAGAGTGGATGACTGGGGGGGGGGGGGGGGGGTGGTAAGTCAGGGAGAGTTATCTGCTCGCAATAAGAAAAACAAAAAAAAATATAATAAAATGATAATTTATTAAAAAAAAAAGAGATAAAAATTTAAATTTGGAATTCAATTTATTTTATTTCTATTTAAAGTTTTTTATTTAAATTTTATTTTAAATTTGATGAAGCTCAGGAACCTTCTTTTCAATTTCCAAAAGGATTCGGACCAGTAGGTTCAATTAAAGTCAAAAAGTTTTTTTAAAACAAAACCCCAGACAATGTTTCGTCCACTTGCTGTAGGACTTCTTCAGTGGTTGGCTAAAATATTAATACAAGATGTTTTTTTACTCCCTATTTTTTACAAAATAAAATTAAAAATAAATTTGTTCTTTTATAACTTACAGTCATAGAGAGCCATATAATATAATAATAATAATTTCCCTGACTTTTTCTTACGTCTTAGACAATGCTAATATTGTTAGAGAAGAGGGAATAAAAGATATGGGAGTCTACTTTGACAGTCGGTTGTCATTTAAGTATCATGTTCAGATGACCAGCATCGCATGCAGCAGGATTCTGGGGTTGATTATTAATATCACAAAGAACTTTAATAGCATTGAGTGTGTCACTACTCTTTTCAAAAGCCTAGTTGTTGGCAAGTTGGCTCGGTGATATGGGCTGGAGTGAAGCATATTAAGCCTCTTGAAAAGATTCTGAAAAAGTTTGTCTGGTATTTGTTTGGGAATATGAAACACTTAAAATTTTTTGCTCATGATATTATATGCAAGATAATTGATCTTAGTCCAATAAAGAAATTATTAACCATCTATGATATATTATACCTTCATAGACTTTTAAATGAAATGATAGATAGTTCGGAATTGATTGACTTTAAATGTGGAGGAAGAGGAAGAATGAAAAATGTATTTTATATAAAAACTTTGAATCAAAGAGATCCTCTTGCCAGGATCCAGGAACAATTTAATAGTCTGGATCTGGCAAGATATTGACATTCATTTTGTATCATATCGGGGCTTTAGGGAATCACCTAAGGGAGAAGTTGTAAGCCTGTGTTTTTTGTTTTTATTTTCTTTATTTTGTGATCTTGTGTTGTGATTCTTTATGTGTGTCTTTGTATTTTTAATTTTATTTATTATTTGCATTCCTGATGTTAATTTTTATTTGACTATGTAATATTGCTGTATTGTTGCGTGCACTGGCTGTCCATCCAATTTGGCTCAATGCTGTAAATGGAAGCCATGTGTAGCGGAACACAATAAGACGGAAATAGGTGATGATCAGTTTATTTAAATATTTTTATTATAAACTAGTCGCAAAGCCCGCCTTCGGCGGGCTTTTCTGCCTAGCCAGGGGGCTGCGCCCCCTGGACCCCTTGCTCACCTTCGGCGAGCAAGTTTATTCCCAATTTGGGATATTTCTTGTTGCAATGCAAGTGTTAAGATGTTAAGGAAGGATCTTATATTCAAGCGAGGCGAGGGTACCTATTGGGAACAGCACAAAAGGGTCTGTTTATGACTGTTTAAAGGGTCAGTCACCTCTCTTCGTTTTTCAACTGCTGCGTAGCCCCCACCCCCAGCCCATAGTCAGGTAGGAAGCTGGTTCACACAGCATAAAGGACGCTCTCTAATTTCTAGCCAATTTGTTGATTTTGTGTTCCCATATTGAAGAAATTTGATTATAATTAATTTTCCAAAACATTTAAGAGATTCAAATTATTACTACGTTACTCCCAGAGCCATATACTATATGTATACTTAATTTCAAATGGATCCATTGAAAATTGTGGATTTCTATAGAACATATACATACATATTTACATACATACATGCATTTTTCCCATTTCATTTTTATATATATAGATATAAATATAAATATTTTTTATAACAAAACTCGATAAATAAAACATCCTCTCCAAGGAAATAAATTATAAATTATAACAATTGCATTTTGCATCAACAATTGCAATCCTACCACATTACTCCCCCCCAAAAAAAGACAAATATTTTTGAGGAAAATGAACATGTCGTCCAGAACGTGTTACAATTTTATTCTCAGCTCTGTGGGTAGCGTTTTCTGCAGATTCTTTAATGACGTGTTGCTCATGGTCCTGATTAGCAATAAATGCAGGTTTAAGTCTATCCAATGAGACCGATTTTTGTTTAGGACCAATTTGAAGCGTAAAAAATTTATTCTGTTTTGAAATTACCCTATATGGGCCTCGGTATGCAGAGTCAATTCCCGAATGTTTTGCATAATCCTTGATAAATACGTAGTCCGATTCTAACAAAGATTTATTTACGAAAACGTTTTGCTTCGAATGATGTTTTGCAGGGATTGGCCGAAGCGTAGACATGTCCTCACGCAATTTATTCACATAGCTTACTGGATCAGGAGTGATGGACGAATCAACAAAAAATCCACCTGGAAGTCTTAAATTTTGGCCATAAACCATTTCAGCCACCGATGAATTAGAATCTTGACGAATGACAGATCGTAGGCCCAGCAAAATCGTCGGCAAAATCTCTGTCCATTGAGTAGATGCATGACATCTGATAGCCGTCTTTAGACATCGGTGCCACCTCTCTACCATTCCATTACACTGAAGATGAAAAGCTGTAGTTCTATTGTTTGATCCTTAAAATTCTTGAAAACTCATTAAATAAGTGCGACTCAAATTGAGCGCCCTGATCTGTAGTAACTGTCTCGGGAATTCCATATCTAGCCACCCAATTTTTGTAAAAAGTCTTGGCAATCGTTTCAGCTGTGATATCCTCAATTGGCCAAGCCTTCGGCCAACGAGTAAATCGATCTATCGCAGTCAAACAATAGCGAAATCCTTATGAAGAAGATAACGGACCAACTATATCAATATGCACATGTGAAAATCTTTGCTGTGGTTCTTCAAAGCCCTGGAGAGGAGTGCGGATATGCTTAAAAATTTTTCCATGCTGACAACCCAAACATTTTCTAGCCCATTGGGAACAATCTTTCTTCAAGTTTGGCTTCACATACCTCTGTTGAACTAATTTAATTGTTGCTTTGACTCCCGGATGAGAGGCATCATGCAAAAGATGGAAAATTTTCTTACGAAAAGAACTAGTTAAGAAAGGACGATAGACACCATTATGAAGATTGCAATACAAAAATTAAGTTCTTGTTAGGTATTTTAACAGGTTGCAAATTTAAAGAACTTGAACCATCTAAAAGAGCCCTAAGCTCTGGAACCCTTTTGCTCCTCACTAAGCTTCTCTAAATTGACATCTGGCCAATAAATGCATTGATTCGTGAAAGTGCATCTGCAACAACATTATCCTTCCCAGAAACATGCCTGAAATCGGTAGTAAATTGACTCAAAAAATCTAGATGCCTTTGCTGTCTGGGTGAAAAATTATCACTTGCCTTCGAAAATGCAAAAGTTAATGGCTTATGATCGGTAAAAAGAGTAAATTTTCGACCTTCTAAAAAATATCTAAAGTATTTTACACTCAAATATGCAGCTAAAAGCTCACGATCATAAGTGCTATAACCACACTCAGCCTTAGTAAACTTCCTAGAAAAATATCCCAACGGCTTCCACTGATTTCCCTGTCATTGCTGAAGTACCGCACCAACTGCGAAATCAGAGGCATCTACCGAGAGAGAAGTTGAAGCCGAATGTAAAGGATGAACAAGAAGAGTTGCCCTTACCAAACTACTTTTAACTTTCTGAAAAGCGTCCTTAGATTCAGAAGTCCAGGGAATAATTCTCTTATCATTTTTGGTATTGCCCTTAGAAAATCTAGAAGCAAGCGTTGCGAATCAACAGCGTTCTTAAACCTCCTATAGAAATTAACCATCGCGAGAAATCTCTTAAGGTCCTTGACTGTTTGAGGAAGTTTATATTCGGCTATTACCTTAACTTTATCAGGAATTGGACTAATCCCTTTTGAAGTGACCAGATGACCTAAAAATGTAACTTCACTTTTCCCAAAATTGCACTTTGAAACATTTATGACTAGACCAAATTTACTAAGCCGCTCAAATAACTGTTTAAGATGAGACTCATGCTCTGACTATCCCGCGAAAAAACTAAAATATCATCTAAGTAGGCTACACAAAAATCCAGTCCCATAATGACCTCATTAACAAACCTCTGAAAAGTTTGAGCAGCTCCGCAGAGACCAAACATCATAACAGGGAATTCAAACAACCCAAATGGAGTAATCACCGCCGTTTTGGGAATGTCTTCCTCTGCAACAGGTATCTGATTATATGCCCGAACCAAATCTATCACAGAAAAAATAAAAAAAAAGATTTTTAAAAAAATGCTTTTATTTAAATTGAACTAAAAAGAGAGAAATAAGGGAGAAATAATTTATTGTTCTTGTTAAAATTTTTTAATATTTGACTTAAAATAAAAGCGTGGGGCGCTTCGAAGTGATTCCGAGGCTCGCGCCCCACGCTTTTATTTTAAGTCATAAATATTAAAAAATTTTAACAAGAACAATAAATTATTTCTCCCTTATTTCTCTCTTTTTAGTTCAATTTAAATAAAAGCATTTTTTTAAAAATCTTTTTTTTTATTTTATTTTTATTTTAAGCTTTTTAGTCTTTTAGTCTTATCAAAAATCATCAATATGATAAAGTACCACATTAGTTTGGCCTGTATTGATTTGGTTCAATTGAAAAATTATTCATTATCATAAAAAAATGACTCGTAAATATCAAAATTCAAAACTATAGTTAATAGGGCCTTATTTGCGTGAGGCTTCAAATAAAGTACCACATTAGTTTGGTCTATTTTGATCAAAACCACCATATAGTGGCGTCATCAAAAATGACTCTTAAGTATTACATTTCACACCTCTAGCCCATCGAGAAGTCTTTTGAAATTACATTAATTTGCGAAGGGTTTCAAATAAAATACCACATTAGTTTGGTCTATTTTGATCAAAACCACCATATAGTGGCGTCATCAAAAATGACTCTTAAGTATTACATTTCACACCTCTAGCCCATCGGGAAGTCTTTTGAAATTACATTAATTTGCGAAGGGTTTCAAATAAAGTACCACATTAGTTTGGTCTATTTTGATCAAAACCACCATATAGTGGCGTCATCAAAAATGACTCTTAAGTATTACATTTCACACCTCTAGCCCATCGGGAAGTCTTTTGAAATTACATTAATTCGCGAAGGGTTTCAAATAAAGTACCACATTAGTTTGGTCTATTTTGATCAAAACCACCATATAGTGACGTCATCAAAAATGACTCTTAAGTATTACATTTCACATCTCTAGCCCATCGGGAAGTCTTTTGAAATTACATTAATTCACGAAGGGTTTCAAATAAAGTACCACATTAATTTGGTCCATTTTGGTAAAACCAAACTCACAATTTGCGTCATCAAAAATGACTCTTAAATATCAAATTTCACACCTCTAGCTCATCGGGAAGTGTCCCTAACAAAGCCATAAAGTTGGTGACCTTGAAAGAGTAAGTTAAATAAAAGCATTTAAAAAATAGTTTTGCCCATTAAGGAATGTGTAAAATCATGAATATGCGGCAATGGATAAAGGTCAGGAACTGTAACAAAATTCAACCTTCTATAATCACCACAAGGACGCCATTGACCATTCTTTTTAGGTACTAAGTGCAACGGGCTTGCCCACGGGCTACTTGACGGTCTACATATACCCTGCTGAGACATAAATTCAAATTCTTTTTTTGCTATCAATAATTTTTCAGGTGGAATTCTCCTAACTTTCGAAACTATAGGTGGCCCTTTAGTCTGTATATGATGCTTAACCGAATGTTTAAATGAACCCGTTAAATTAAAAGACGGGGTTGTAATATCCCTAAATTGATTTAAAATGTTAGAAAATTCCATGGTTTGAGATAATATTTTAATGCTAACTGACGAACTGGAAATACACTTGCAAGAGGAACACAATGAGGTAAGTGTATCGATAAGACACCGCTTCTTCATGTCAACTAGGAACCCAAAATGAGCCAAAAAATCTGCACCAATTATAGGACGAGAAGCATCTGCAATAATAAAATGCCGTCGAAATAACCTTCTCAAACCCAGATTTAAATCAATCAAACGTTTGTCGTAAGTTTTAATAACAGACCCGTTAGCCGCGAACAACTGAAGAGAATCGGGTATATTACGAGTCTGAATATTCCTTGGGAGAACCAAAACATCCGCACCAGTATCTATGAGATAAATCGTGCCTGTATTTTTATCACTTACAGTAAGACGGTTTGAAGTTGGATTGACATTACTAGCCGCCTCTAGTAATGTACCATGCAGTTTTTTGACTTGGTGAACTTGCACGGAGAATTACATCTTCTTGCACGTCGCCCGAAAGTTCTATGATACCAACAAAAATCTGAACTTCGATTCGAGGCTGCTGATGAAGATCTACGTGAAGGTGACGCAAAACGTATTCGTTCACGCGATCTCGAATTTCTAAATGACTTCCTAAGCTCCTCAACCTGAAGCGTTAATTCCTTAATACGATCGTTTAAGGCAGCCATTTCATCACGATAAGCATTCTCAGGTAAACTTAAAGCACACACTGCTTCAGAAGGTTGAGAAATTTCATGAATCTTGTCGGCCAAGACAGCCAGCTTCTGAAGATCCTCTGAAGAAGAAGAGAGGACCATTTGAATCTGTTGAGGAAGACGCTGCATCCACAAAGACTTGAGAACGTCATCGGTGAATTTTGTTGAAGCAAGTTCTTTCATCTCACGAAGCAAGTAGGATGGCTTCTTATCTCCCAATGACATATCATTCAATAATTTCCAAAGCGACTATCCTCAGATTCAGCAAAACATTCAATTAATCGTTTTTTGAGAGAAGCATATTTATCCGCTACAGGAGGATTTAAAATGACATCTGACACTTGTTGAAGGATGCTACTGTCTATGGCAGCTACTATAGTATGAAATTTAGTTTCGTCTTGAGTTATTCCAGCAGTGAAGAAATGCGATTCTACTTGAAGAAACCATAGTTGAGGATTAGGCTTCCAAAATGCAGGAACCTTAACCGAAACTCGCGATATTTCTTCCCTTCCGCTGCTACCCTCAGATGCCATAATTTTCGGGGTCACCAATGTAGCTGAACACAATAAGACGGAAATAGGTGATGATTAGTTTATTTAAATATTTTTATTATAAATATAAATATAAATATTTTTTATAACAAAACTCGATAAATAAAACATCATCTCCAAGGAAATAAATTATAAATTATAACAATTGCATTTTGCATTAACAATTGCAATCCTACCACACATGATTCAGATTTTATACGGTAAGTAAAATAAAAAAATATTTAATGCCCTAAGAATTGAACAAAAAAATTGAAATCTCCGCATCGAATTTTTGACATGATCTCAATACTTTCTCACCGTTAGGGCTGGACGGTAAACCGGTTTACCGGTAAAAACCGGTAAAAATTTTTTACCGAAAACGCGGTAACGAACCTCTAATTCGATAAAAACCGTTTTTTTTTTCGAAAGTCGGTAAAAACCTATTTTTTCGGGCGGTAAAAAATTTTGGTTCGGCGAGAAAAAAAATGTTCCGCGGCGGCAAACCAAATTGTGGTTCCGCGGCGGCAAAAAATTGGCGTCTCTAAAAAAAAGGTAAAATATTTTTTCCGGCCGGGGAAAAATTTTGGTCCCGCGAAAAAAAAAAATGTTTCGGCAAAAAATTGGCTCTCTAAAAAAAAGGTAAAATATTTTTCCGAAAAAAAAAATGTTTCGGCAAAAAATTGGCGTCTCTAAAAAAAAGGTAAAATATTTTTTCGGCCTGGGAAAAATTTTGGTTCCGCAAAAAAAAAAAAATGTTCCGCGGCGGCAAACTTTGGTTCCGCGGGCGGTAAAAAATTTTTACCGACTTTCGAGAAAAACCGGTTTTTTTTCATTATCGAGGTCGGTAATGAAAATCCATTACCGTCCAGCCCTACTCACCGTATATTACATATATAGGAAAGAGAAAGTAAAAACCATGTAATAAAAATTATTGTTTTTATAACATCTTATAATAATTAACGGAGGTTAAAATATATAGAAATTCCATAAACATGATTTTTTTTTTTTTTTTTTGTTAATTTTAGAAAAAAAAAATATTTTTCATGATAGATATATATACATATATCTTCTAAGGCAAATTTCTAACCTAATAATAATGGTCTCTGCGGTTCTGCGGTTGACGTCTTCCTTTTCGCCCACACTTTTGAAATTGCTACGCCACTGATTCGATAATATATTATAAAAAAAACTGTACAGATAAGAAAATTAACATAAAAAATAATATACTCACACTCTTAGGACTTAATTATTATAAATAAAAGTCTGAGGTTTTTGGTTTTTCTTTTCTTTTATTTCATTAGTCACCTTTAAAGTAAAAATATTTTATTTTTATGTTTCAGTTGACATCTTTAAAACTGAACATTTGTGTGCTTTAATTTAATAAAATATTTATATAATATATTCTTCGGAATCAGTAAAAAAATAATTTAATACATTTTTATCACTTTAAAAGCGAAGCGATTATAAAAATACAAGTGGTAAAGCCCGCTTTCGGCTAGGCCTCCTGGTCCCCCTTGCTCGCCTTAGGCAAGCAAATGCATCAAATTTATCCTTGCACATTGTTTAGGAATTTTGCAATTGCTCGCCGAAGGCGTTTTAAATTTCCCTCTCTGCCTCCACTTCCTGTAACGTTAGCCAATCAGTGAGAGAACAGGCACACATGGACAGGAAGTCAGTAGCTAGCACTTTATATATAGTAATGATCATAGGCGTAGCCACGGGGGGGTTTTGGGGGTTCAAACCCCCCCCATTGGACCCAAGCCATGACTAGATATTTAAGCTCTATAATGCAAAATACTTTTACTCTCTATATATTTCATATATAGGGTAAGAGAAAGTAAAATATAATAATTTTCTCTAGCTTAAAAAAAAAAAATTAAGTAAAACGCAAAAAATTCGAGAAAATTCAGAATTTTCCCATTGAAAATAATTGATTTTTGTTATGCTTTATAAAAAATTAAAGCCGCTTAAAATTGATTAAATCTCGCAAATGAAAAATAATAAAAATTATTATATAAATAAATTTTTTATTTTTTTTCTTAAAGAGGTCAGAGATAGGAGTCTGGTCAAGAGAAACACATAGAGGGACACCCCGGTATTTTAGGCCCATATACATAAAATTAAGAGATTTGCATTATTTATTGCCTGATACGACTTGATTGAAAAATTGCGGCACTTAATTAAGGGCGGGCCCGAGCCACCTAGAGGGGGGTCCAGGGGGGGCGAAGCGAAGGTGGGGTAAGTGGTCATAAATTTAAGTAAGGTGTCATAAATTTCATTAGACGCCTTATACTGCCCTATTAGTCGGGGTGGGGTAGGGGGGGGAGAAATAATCCTAAACCCCCCATCAAAAATTTCTGGCTACGCCTATGGTAATGATAATTGTTGTTATACTGTAGTTTAAATTTAGGCTACATGCGGCCCATGTGCATAATCCTAAAAAATTAGATTTTGAAGACTAGCATAAGGGTTGCTAACCTTAGCTCGGGTAAACTGCGGCCGCCATCCACGTACTCACAAAACGTGAGCTTCTGAGTGCAATAATATATATATATTATTAAAGGTATAAGCATGGGCGTAACTAGGGGGGTGCCGGGGGGGCCTGCCCCCCCCCCCCCCAGAAAGCTCCTTGCCCCAAGAAAAATTGAGAAAATATGGGGCTTTCCAGGCCCGAGTCATTCCACGACAAATCGATACACTTTTTAACCTCACAATCTCAGATTTGTATGAAATTTGGGTCATAGGTAGATTCAATAGAGCCTAAGAAAAAGCCCCAATTTCAACTTGAGATCTCAACTCGTTTAAGAAATATGTCGGGTTAAAGTTGTCAAAAATGGCAAAAAAATCGACCTAACCACATCTATTTAAATTGCTATAAAATCTCTTAGGGGCCGTTCACACTGGGGCGATATTATCGCTAGCAATTGTTGCTAGCGTTAGTCGCCAGTAGGGTTTGGACCCCGGTGGAAACCGAAACCGGTAAACCGGTTTTTTGGTTAATTTTCAAAAACCGAGAAACCAAGTTTTTCCCGAAAAACCGAATTCGGTTTTTTTTTAAATTTTACTTCATAATATTTGTATTCAAAAAATAAATTAGCCCGTGACCCATGGCTCAGAGAGAAGACATTAGCTTCTAGTGGCTTGGGGTTTCGGTTTCGCTTCCCGTCCCAAGCGAGAAAAATGTATTTCATTTGAATTAGCTATCAATCATTTGAAATAAATAGAGATGGGGTCTAAATGGCCTTAGATGCCGAAAAAGACCTTGAATAAATAAAAAAAAAAAAAAAATTATAAATTATTTATATTTTTTGCCCTTTTTCCAATACTTAAATAATCTATATAATATAATAATAGGTGTGTCTGTCTGTCTGTCTGTCTGTCCGTCCGCCCGCCTGTCTCGCTCTGTTTGACCAACTTTCCGATGGAATGACGAAATTTTGCAGTCTTATAGAATACATAACGGAGAGTCGAGAAAAAATACTCGAGTCCCGAAATTCCTACAATTTTTTGAGTTATTAATTCCTAAAGTTACTATTTCTCCCATAGGCAATGTATAGAGAAATATTTATGTATTTTTTGGATTTTTTGTATTCCTTGATTTACATTTTTTTGTATAATAAGGTTGCTCTTGAGATAGGAATTTTGCTTCATGTGTTTATTTCTAAATTATGTTGTATACCAATTTAACTTCAAAACATATTGGTGCGTTCTAAATAGATTCAGATGTTGAAAAAAAAAACCGGTTTAAAACCGGTTTACCGGTTTTCAACTTTGTAAAAAACCGAAAAACCGGTTTTCAAAATTTTCCGGTTTTTTCCAAACCCTAGTCGCGAGCGACCCGCACCAGCTGATTCAATGGAATTTAAATGGGGACGATAAAAGGGTTCACACATGCGCGATATATCTCCCAGCGACATATCGGCATTGCTGCTGCTTGCTATCGCCCGACGCGACTATCGCCGAGATAAAATTAAATTAAAACATGGCAGCCAAGAGAGAACACATCTCAACTAATAGAGATTTCATAAATAAAATAAATATAAATATTAGATAGCTTTATTCTCGGCCAATTTTCTTAAAAAGGAGTTAAAAACTTAAAAAAAAAATAAAAATAAATGAAATCTTATACTCATAAGGTAATTAAGATAATTATTTTATATAAAATTTTTTTGACATTTAAATTTTGAATATTTTATGATATTACAGGGGATATGGAAGCAGAGGCAGCCAAAAATAAAATACTCTGAATGCTTTACCAATCAGCAGGAGACGTTTCGTTTTATTTACTATAAACCATCTTCAGTCCTTTAATTAGTATATTTATGCTCAGAGTTAGTCAGGTGATAATTCATATACATTGTTTTAAAATAAAATACTATTGTTCACGTATGTATATAATGAAAATTGGGCTTTGATGAATTTGATGGTTGTTTGTGTGAGTTTCAAATATATCTCAAGATCTGATCAAGATATCCCAAGATCTCTCTGAGATATAATTGAAACTCACACAAACAACCATCAAATTCATCAAAGCCCAATTTTGAACAGAATTTAAATTAAAACGTTATATTCTCTATATCTCTAAAACTAGAGCTATTCGAGCAAAACTGATGGCATTTTTGGAAAAGGACGACGCATATACTCAGAGAATAGCTCAAACTACTCCGAGTACCAAAATCACTGTAATTTAAATTTCATATACCAAAAATGAATTTATTCATATACCCGAAAATGAATTTTTTCATATACCCGAATATGAAAAATTTCATATCTGTGTTTATGAAAGTTCATTTTTGGTATATGACCTTTCTCATGTACCCAAAATGAATATTCATAAACAGTTTGTGTAACAGACTTCCTATACATGTGTATAGCTAGGCATACACGGAGAGGTAGAACCGTCGGTTTTGACCGTGCCAAACGCACGGATTTATCTTTACATTAGTGGGCGAGCACGCGCCAGTTTTGACCGCCACGCATCAATCTAACAGATTTGACTGCGGTCCAAACTCACGGTCCGATCTTTTCTTTAGTGGGCGAGCACGCGCCAGTTTTGACCGCCACGGATCAATCTAACAGATTTGACCGCGGTCCAAACTCACGGACTGATCTTTTCGTTAGTGAGCAAGCGACAGTTTTGACCGCCACGCATCAATCTAACAGATTTGACTGCGGTCCGAACTCACGGTCTGATCTTTTCGTTAGTGGACAAGCGACAGTTTTGACCGCCCCGAACCATCTCTTCAAGTCGCGATTTTTGGAGGGGGTAGGGGAGGATGTTACTTCAAAAATTTTTTTACAAATTTATTTTTTTGAGCATTTAAAGAAAATAAGTTACCCCTCCCCCCTATTAATTAATTAAGCTATTAATATGTTCGAAAATATTTTAGTTAATCACCTTTCACAAAAACAAATTTATTATTATTATTTTTTTTAAATATCATTTAAGGTCACGACATTTGAGGTCATGGCAAATTAGGATACAAATATTATATATCATTTTACTCGGGAGAAAGTCTAGTTTCTGAATCTACAAAAAAAAAATTATAGGTTATATAAGAAAAAAATATTGCCCCCCCCCCTCTAGAGCGCCCCCTAATGGTCCGATGTTTACAAAAAGCTTTTCAGTTCTTGACCTTTACCTCTAGTTTATGTGTGCAAAATACCACAGACATACACATAGACACATAGACATCATTCCAAAAACTACTTAAATGGATTCAGGGGACCTTAAATCGCATTTTGGGAGCTTCAGAAAAATTTCGATTTTTTTTACAATTACATTAACTTTACCTGTCCAGCCTTTGGTTTGTGGGAAAGTTAAAAATTACATATAAAGATAATTTATTTAAAAAAAGAGATAAAAAAGGAAAAATTATATTAAATATGGAATTCAATTTATTTTTATTATTTTTATTTCAAAAGAGAAGAAAGGATTCATTACTTTTTTTTAAAATAATTTTCTATTTCCATTTTTCTTTGAAATTCCAATGGATTCTTGACTTGATCTGTCTAGTCGGCAGGCAAAACGTTCGTCAAGACGAAAGTTCACGGATTTGGTCCAATCCACGGTTAAAACTGCCGCGGTCCAAAGATTTTGCCCATACACGTACGGTTTGGCCCGTGGCGGGCCAACTATACGGGTTTATCTGCGGGTTTTTCCTTTACGTTTGTGAGTGATGACGGTTTTAACCGTGGTGGTTTTAACCGTGGCGGTTTTAGCCGGCCCGGCAGACTGGTCCGCCCCGGTCCAACCCGACAGATCAAACTCTCCGTTTTTTTAAACGAAATTGATAATGACGGTTTTAACCGTGGCGGATCGACCCGACGGATTGGTCCGCCCCGGTCAAAACCGACAGTTCTACCTCTCCGTGTTTGCCCAGCTTATGAATATGGCTCGAAAATTTTTAACAGTGTACCCCCGGTACCAAAATCACTGTTAGCCAGTATAATGTTTCCCAATTATGACAAAAAACTAACGCAAGGGTTATTTTAAATTAATTTTTCTATATGAACCCATTATGATCCCATGATGAAACTTAGTTTTATTTTTAATCCTTTAAACAAGGATTATTTTAGAATTTTTTCAAAATTTTTGAAGGGGTACTTTTGAGAAAAATTAATTTAAACTTTTGATTTTGAAATTAAAATTTTTTTTTATTATTACCACCCCAGGTGTGTTGTATATCATTGGAAAGGTTGTCTAAAAAGCTGTTAAATGACACCTCATTCATCTCTGTATCTCATCTTTAAGAGATTTTATAGCAATTTAAATAGATGTGGTTAGGTCGATTTTTTGCCATTTTTGACAACTTTTACCCGCCATATTTCTTAAACGAGTTGAGATATCAAGTTGAAATTGGGGCTTTTTCTTAGTCCTTATTGACTCTACCTATGACCCAAATTTCATACAAATCTGAGATGGTGAGGTTAAAAAGTGTATCGATTTGACGTGGAAGTGAAGTGTTAGCTGGTCTCATGCCCCCCCCCCCAGCGAGGATGTCTGGTCCCATGGCCCCCTCCAGCCAGATTCTCTAGTTACGCCCATGGGTATAAGTCTAATGGATGTAGATTGGGAATTAAGGAATCAAATAAATAAAAATCTTTTTGCCACCAATGTTTCCATATTTCATCAAAACACATATCAAATATGGTAATATTTAGATTGCAATTTTTAATAAATATCGATAAACAAAAACAGAGAGCATGATGATGCTTTAATTTCGAAATTACACCTTGTTCTTTTCAGTTAATCAATAAAATAATTTTAATCTTCTCGAGGACATTTCTTGTTTATAAAAATGATTGGAATAACAAGATGTCCACTGAATTTTATTTAATTGTTTTCAAAATTTAAAAGAAATATAAGCATTTCAATTCAATGAGATGACTACAGTTTATACAAGTTTCACTACCATAAAAAAGTAAAAAAAAAAATAAATAAATCGCTTCCACTTTAAAAAAAAATTCATATTTTGAAGTTTTGTAGATAATTATTATTTTAAAGTGAAATGAAATAAAAATAAATATATATATATATTTTTTTTTTTTTGAGTAGGGATACGTTAATTTACAATTCCGGAAAGACTTTCGCCGA
Organism: Euborellia annulipes; assembly: GCA_023213315.1. Lineage (NCBI taxonomy): Eukaryota > Metazoa > Arthropoda > Insecta > Dermaptera > Anisolabididae > Euborellia > Euborellia annulipes. Next base: position 55,161 of record JAKCPI010006342.1, on the reverse strand, counting down.
CTCACCAATAAAAAAAAAAAGTAAATTTAAACTAATTCTTGTAAAATAGTTTTAGATTTCAATTTTAAGTCTCATCTGATAATAAAGTGGAAAAAAAAAAAAAACGGAATAACGAAACAATATCCAAAAAAAGAGAACTTTTGCGTGAAGTTTTTTTTTTTGTTTCCTTTCTTTTGAAACTGACAAATCCTGATGAACAAGGAATGTAATGACAAGTTTTGATGACATTCGAACACAAAGGGCAATTTAGTCTGTTCGGCAGTTAATAAAAGGCCTCGGAGGAGAGACCCCATGGGAGAGAAGAGAGGAGATTCACACCGCATACAATCTCCTGAAAGCTTTTCAATAACTTAATTGCCGCACGCATCCCAACAAGTTATTCACGACTGAAAAGAAGCTCTGCGAACAATATGGTTTTTGGGTTTGTGCCAGTGAGTAGGAGATTTTGAATATAAAGGGGGCAGGGTGGGGGGCAGATGATATGATGATACCTACCTACCTAAAGCCTCGACTTAATTCGGTGTCACCCTCCTGTTTATTTTCCCTTCTTTTTTTTTAAATACTTTTGGGCTTGGAAAGGCAAGCGCCAGATGCTAGTCTTTTTTTTTTTTAACAAGTTACCGCATCAAATGTTCTTAAGGCGTAAGTGAAATTGATCAAGAACCTAGAAAATAAAGAATTTTTGTTAGTAATGAAATACAATTATTTAAATGTTTTCTAAAAGATAATTAGAAAAAATATGATCGTTTTATATTGCAATTAAAAGGAGAAACTTGTCTATAAAAATTTACAGAATTTACGATATATAAATAAATACATATACTGTATATGAGACTGAATATGAAAATCAAAATGTACTATAATAGACTCTACATCAAAATAACTCTAGTGTTTTTTGTTGAGAATACCACTATCTCCACCTAACATCGTAGTCATGTGAACATATACAATACATAGCCCGGGAGCCGTGGCTCAGTGAGAAGACATTAGCTTCTCGCACCGGAGTCCCGGGTTCGCTTCCCATCCCAAGCGAGAAAAATTTATTTCATTTGATTTGACTACAAATCATTTGAAATAAATAGGGATGGGGTCTAAATGGCCTTAGATGCCGAGAAGGACCTTAAAAAAAAAAAAAAAAAAATATACAATACATAAAAATATTATTGTTTTTGTAAATTTGCTAATTTTGTTTAAATAAAAACATTCTATGTTATTTCCTATCAAAACAGATATCTTTTAATTTTATATTCTTAATAGGTTATGAGCTTATAGTTTGAAGATATAATTAAAAGAAGGGATATTTAACATTGAGCCAACAAAAGCAAAGTGAAAGAAATATCATACCATTCAAAGGTAAATATTTTGATAATTGGAAATTTAGAATGAAGATTATTTTATTAGTAGGAGAATTTTTAATTATAGACCACATTTTTGTATTAAATATTTATTGAAAATTAAAAATATATAAATACTGTACTGTGTTCAATACATATTTAATACAAAAAATCTGGTGTGACTGGCGCACAGCACACAACTTTCTCTTACCCTTCGGTAAGAGAAAGTTGTGCACCGTGCTGGTCACACCAGATTTTTTGTGTCGAGATATATTTAGTTTCCGATAGCACCTTAGTTTCAAACTTGCATTTTAAATGTTGACTGCTTCAAATAAACTATGGTTATTTTTCAAAATTTTAATCTCATATTTGGACATTTTATACACAATATAGAATCGTAAATAAATACAAAATTTCATAAGAATTGGAAAAAAAAATTTTAAATGCCTAAAAAGTTCCAAAGGTGACCCCCTTTTGAATCGAAATTAACATACAAATCCCTATAGGAAATTAACATTAGGCCTATGAGAGAAGGCGGAGAGACAGGCGATAATGTTTGCAAGTGAGAGAGAGAGAGAGAGAGTGATATATGTTTTCCCGGAAACAATTAAAGACAGAAAAATAAAATTAAAAAAAATGGGAATTTAAATAATAATTGATTTTTAATCTAATAAAAAGAAAAAGATTTAAATTCCGTTACCATGGCAACCATTTCTATCTTTCCTATGAAGAACAAGAGTAAAGTGGTCTTCAGAAGATTTCAACGGCAAAATGAGAATATACATTTTAAAGAGCATCTAAAAAATAGTTGATTTATGAATTTAAAAAAAAATCCTTGGAGGGAATTTTGAGAAAATCGAAAAAAACTGAAAAAGTACATCAGTAAAGTACTAGTACTTTTTGGCCGATTTTGTTCAAAAGCTTATTTTGAGATTCTTCAAAGGTACCTAAGTTAAATATAAAATTTCAATCCGGTAGCTCAATTCCTTCATGCTAAAAATCTGTCCACACACACACACACACACACACAGACCAATTTGCGGGACCCACTTTTTTGGACTCAGGGGACCTCAAAACATGTATATCCATCAAAATCTGGACATCGAATTTTTGACATGATCACAATACTTTCTCTCTATATATTTCATATATAGGGTACGAGAAAGTAAAATGTGGTCTATAATTAAAAATTCTACTAATAATATTTCAAACCACAAAAGCTTTAATAAACACAAGATTATTTTAGCTGAAAATAAATGTGAAAGTGCAATAGAGAGAGAAATAAAAAAAAAAGATGCGCCAAATGCAGATCTCAAAAAAGAACGTAAGTGTAAATCTTTAAGAGGCCTATGGCTATTGATGATACTCATCTCGAATATATAAAAGATAAAGAAACCGCTTATGAAATGTGGCAAACATTAGAAAAAACGTTTAATAGAAAAGGAATTTCTAGTTTATTATTTATTCAGAAAAAATTATTAAATCTTAAATTTATTGAAGGTGATGAATCTTTGATAGAATATTTATCAAAATTTGATAGTTTGATTCGCCAATTAATAAGCGCAGGTGGATCTATGGATAAAATAACATCTATATGTTATTTATTAAATTCATTACCTTAAAGTTACAAGAATATTGTGACCGCGATCGAAACTTTAAATCCCGAAAATTTAGAATTAGAATTTGTTAAGAATAAATTGTTAGACTAAGAGGCTAAAAGAAAACATTTACGAAATGAAAATAATAATTCAAATAATAAAGCAGCTTTTATGTCAAAACCTAAAAATGAAAAATTTAATAAATATTAATAAAAATTAATAAATTTAATAAAAAATAATAATAAATTTAATAAATTCTAATTCTAATAATAAGAATAGACTTACTAAGAATTTTAAATGTAATTTTTGCAATAAAACCATCGAAGTCAAGATTGTTGGTTTAACAAAGAAAATTCTAGAAATAGATAAAATCCAAGTGAATGTAATTTTTCAAAGAATAATCAGGAATTAACTTTCTTATCTTTTAATTTAAAAGAAGATGAATGTTCTTTAACAAATTTAAGTCATTCTAGTAGCAAAATAACATATTTCTACTTAGATTCTGGTGCCACGGAGCTCATGATTAATGATGATTCTTATTTTATAAAATACGAAAATATAGAACCAAGTTTTAAATACTCCACAACAGAACGGTAGAGCCGAAATATTAAATAGAACTCTTATTGAAAAGGGTCGATCTATGATTTTAGGGAGTAATTTGTCAAAAATATTTTGGAGCGAAGCTTTGAAAACGGCTGCTTACCTATTAAATAGAAGCCCAATTAATAATTTAATTGATAAAACACCTGTCGAACTCTGGTACGGGTTTAAACCCAGGGATGGGCAGGATCGAGATCCTTTTGGATCTAAATCCGAAGATCCGATCCGATCCAGGATCTCCGGATCTGGATCGAGATCCTTTTTTTTAATGGATCTCGGAACTGGATCGCGATCCGAATCGAAAGAGGGGTGGATTTAAGGATTTTGATCGAAATCCATTTTCCCCTCTGGAACTAGGATCGGATCGCTGATCCTTTTCAAAGGATCGACAATCCTGGATTTTCCGATCCTTTTTAGAGGATCGCTAATCCTTCAAATCTTTTTTTTTTTTTCAAATTTTTAAATTGAGAAAATCTATTGTTTTTTTCTTCTCCATTAAGTTCATTTTTTTTCTCTGTATACTAAAAAGTAAGATCTATAAGAATGTAGTAAATAGAAAAAACATGTTATTAAAAACATAACTAAAAAAAATCATTGTGTGGTTTTATGAAACCACGATGCAAGTGAAACTTTTTTCGGATCGTAGGCGATTAACTGAAAATTTTCAGAAAATTATTCAATTAAGGGTATTAAAATCGCGGTTTTAATCTCAACTTAATAATTGGAAAATGATGAATGATAATGCTAAATCAATACAAGCATATTAAAAACTGTGAACGATATTTATTTGGTAACTAGCTGCGCCGCCCGGCTTCGCCTCCCTGGACCCCCCACCAGCTGACTCGGGCCCGCCTGTGGCGGACCCTGCTTTTTCGTAATTATGGGAAACTGGCTGGCTCGGGATCATTTTAAATTATTTTAAAAATTATATTTTATCAATTTAAAAATTGAATTAATAAATCTCACAATTATTTTTTTATAATTCGTTATATATATTAAATTTCAACTTTCTTATTTTTGTCGATACGGATTGTGACATCATGACTTGTAGCGTCACGGCACTTGACGTCACGGCCTGTAACGCGACATGCTGATAGAAGAGCCAAAAAATTTGGGAGGATATAATAAAAGTTTCACTTTAAAAAAAAAAATAATCTTCGAAGGTACCAAAATTTCCCACTCTTAATCTGATGTAATCTTATAGGTTTTATGATATTACATCTGATTAAGATACTACCTGGTTAATGGTGATAAAGTTTTGCAGCTTCGATGTCTTTTTACTTTCTCTTACGTCTATATATGTTAATAGGTCTATATATAGAGAGAAAGTATTGGATTCATGTCAAAAATTCGATTTCGAGATTTTGATGGATATACATGTTTTGAGGTCCCCTGAGTCCAAAAAAGTGGTTTTCGTGACATGGTCTGTCTGTGGGTGTGTGGGTGTTCAATTTTAAGCATGAAGGAATTGAGCTATGAGGCTGAGATTTTATATATAAGTTAAACCTCCCCCGGGAGCGTGAAAATAAGCTTTTAATCAAAATCGGTCAAAGAGTACTAGTACTTTACTGATGACTTCACTGATGTACTTTTTCAGTTTTTTTCGATTTTCTCAAAATTCGCTCCAACGATTTTTTTTTTTAATTCAAATATCAATTATTTTCTAGATGCCCTTTAAAATGTATATTCTCATTTTGTCATTGGAATCTGCTGAAGACCACTTTACTCTTGTATTTCATAGGAAAGATAGGAGAAATAGTTTATATATTATAAATATAAATATTTTTCAATACTTATAAATTTTACATCTGAATTCAAATGTTCCGTACTGTCGGGTACTAAATATACCCGTATGTCGACACAAAAAATCTGGTGTGACAAAGACAGAACACAATTTTCGATTACCGAAGGTAAGAGAAAGTTGTGTTCTGTGCTTGTCACACCAGATTTTTATTATGTGATATATGTACTTTCGATAAATATAATCACTTGTTTCCCTATTTTATGCAGTATTCTTATATTTTATTTTAAAGGACAATTACCAAATAGCAATATTAAAGAAATCAATGAATATAACCTTTTGATTGTATAAAAATAATGTTTATTTTAATAAACCTTTAATCAAAAATTTTTTTTCGGATCTTGGATCGGATCTGCGATCCTTTTTCCAAACCAGTTCGGATCGAGGATCGGATTTTCGAAAAAAATGTATTTTTAATGTAAAATTTTAAAAATTAATACTTAAAAATTTGATTTATATTTATATTCTGGCAAACAAGTACAGAATGAGCTTTCAAATTACCGAAATTAAGCAGAAAATGCGTGCTGTGCGACCAGTCACTCCAGATTACCCCCCCCCCGAGAAACACCTCTGGATCCGCCACTGGCTCAAATCAAACGAAAGGTCAATGGATCGAGATTTAAAAAGATTAATATAATTGTTATTAAAAAAGGAAATGTCATTGCACAGATAGAAAAATAATTTAATTAACTGAGGATCTCAATGAGGAAAGGCAGCCAGCATAAATAAAATTTCATCGACGTTTCGGGAGCGCGTCGCTCCCATCTTCAGGACCTATGGCCATCAAATATTTTTGTATTAATAGAGTATTAGAAAAATTATATACAAAATAAGGTAATGGCACCTATAGATGACAGGGCACCTATGGATGACACTTTTATATTTAAACTAAAAAAATAAGCAAATCTTAAAACTTGCGCGGGATTCAACTTCATAGAGTGATAGCTTCGTTTTTCAGCCACCAGAAATACCCAACGACTTTAGAATTGGTCTACAGATGATCGTTCAATTACTTTAAGAAACAGATCGAAGCGTTGTCAAGTGATATTGTTATGGAAACCTAAAGAAAATCTTAACCTAGGTAGTTTTTTAAATTAAGGTTTTATTTTTTGATTTTCTAATTTATCAAGAGTTTTATAACTTTGTTAGAAAATAGACTTAATATACGGTGAAATTACTACAACCTAAACACGTTATTTTTAAAAACACGTTTATTAACAACCGTGTCATCTATAGGAACCCAGAAAATACGTTTTTCCTATAGATGACAGGAATGACATCTATAGATTTTATACAGATTTTGTCCACTATATTGATAGTTGTTAAGAGGAGATAATTTTATTTGAATGTTTTTTGAAGTGAAGAGATTATTCTCAGTGTGAAAACCTCAAAAGATTGGCAAATATACCAAGACAAGAAGGAAAATGAAGAGGCGAAACATAAGCGATGAAAAAAACGGTTGCCATGATAACAAAATATAAATAAACAGCGAGATGAAAAATTGAAAAATCTGGAGAATTTTTATTTGAAACCTGTTTTTTTTTATTGTAACTAAATTTAAAGCAGTCACAGGGTGTTAGAGACAACAAATTTACAATGTAAATAACTAAGTTGAAAAGAAAAGAGAGCAAGTGAAGGTAAAAAAGTATGTCATCTTTGGGTTCTCAAATTGTCATCATTAGGTTCCTTCAAAATTTTTGGTGTCATCTATAGGTGCCTTTTTAGTGTTTTGAAAAAAATTAATATTTCTTATTAAACTCATATAAAAGTTTCAAACGTAGTATCCTGATGATAAAAGGTGAAATAGGGATCATAATAACCAAATGGTTTTTGTTTTGAGATTTGTCCCTTCAATTTTATAAAAGAAAAATGGTAAAAAATTCCTTAAAGTGTCATCTATTGGAGCCATTACCTTATAGTTATAAAATTTTACAAAATAATTGTCGTAATTGAGATGGAAAACATTATAATGCATACACAACAAATATTCACAAAATGCATGTTGTGCATATTATTTAACAAAATTTTAACAATCGTATGTTATATAGTATAGGCAGTCCAGGTGAGTAACAGTCTAAAACGCCGAGCAAGATAGACTAAAAGAATTTAATCAATGTATTTAATATTTAAAATTAACATTAAAATTCTCAGAAAAACTAATATTGTTACGTTTCAGCACCCCTTGAACCCGGGAGGTGGTTAGTTCGCGTGACCCTGAGCGCTACCATCCCCGGGTAGGGGATGCGGGAAGGGGAAGAAATGGAGGAGAAATTTAGGAGAGACATGAGCTCAGTCTCCAGTTGAGTCTCCAAGAGAGTAGTTGTAAGGATTGCGCCCCAGTCACCCCGAAGCTTGGTATTAACCGTAACCCCAAAAAGAAAAATAAATATCTAAAGAAGACGAAACGTTTGTTTTACTGTTTCAATACCCTCCCCATAACCTGTCGGGGCCAAAGGAAACCTGCATCGAGGAGCGCAACAAGGGATTTTCACCTTCGAGGTCCAGCCGCTCGGTCTTTCGGAGGTGTAAAATCGCAACAATATTAACAAATAAAGAAAACATTTATCAATTTCAGAAATAGATTTATTCCCACGTTGGAATATTTTTTTCCAAAACATTGCATTAAATTATATATTTTTTTAAAATTTCAGAAGACTTATTAATAGTTCATAAATAATTTAAAATAATTTAATAATTTACTAGATAGAAATAAAAAATAAAAATAAACATAGCGCCAGCTATAGCGGACATGGTGATGCTTGACTTCCACCTCACCACTGTTTCGCCATTAAGGTTGTTTGGACATTAAAGCACTTTATCAGATTAAAAGCTAATTTTTTAATATGTTATTAATCACTATCAAATACGTATAAAATAAAATTTGAAGCAGATCTGACCCAGGGTTATCGTGTAATTAATTTTTAAAAAATTGAAATTTAACATGTAGCCTATGGGGAATAACGACGAAACCCACACATATCGAATTATATAGCCACCTCTGCATCAGATACAAAAACAAAAAAACTTACATTTTATTAATTCACTTTCGAGGAATACGTTAAAAATAAAATCAAAAGTTTCTGCCGTCCGCTTTTAAAGATATTTTAACAAGAAAGTCAAAAAATTCTCCAAAATGACAGTCGCCAATTTTTAAAAATATGGAAGATTTGAGAGTGAGACCAGTCCGGCAACGTCGCATAACATATTTGTCTTTTCTCGATGTCAGTTACATTTTGTTTTTTTTAATTTTACGATATTTTTTCTCGCAAATCGTCCATTGTGTTTAAACTAATTTGCATTAAACATTGTAATATATTAAATAAAATAAAATTTAAGGCGTTTAAGATTTAAAATAGATAGCTGACCCTGGTAGGAATACACAATTGGGCCAAGCTTCGGACCAGGCTTGGACCAATCGTGCCGAGCATTGGGCGAGGTTTGGGGCAAGCCTTGTCTAACAATTGGGCCAGGCTTGGCTCAAGCCTTGGAATGATAACAATGTACCCAGCCTTGGGAATCAAAAAAACCAAGGTTGGCCCAAGCCTCGAGAATCAAAAAAACCAAGGTTGGCCCAAGCCTTGGAAAACAAAAAATGGATGGTCGATCCAAGCCTCGAGGAAAAAAAGTTGCTTCTCGAGAGATTTGAACTCGAGCTTTTTGGTTTTGTTCATTTGTCAATGCCTTTACGCTCTCGTACACAGTTGTTATATTGATATGACTCTTTTTTAAGCTATTTGATTTGTCTTTTATTTTAGCTAAATAAACTTTATCAATCAATCACCAGATTTAAAATATATATTCTGTTTTTTCAATTAATAGCACTTGATTTAATTTAATTTTTTTTTTTTTTTAATTATATGATGGGTCAATTAACCAATGGACCAAGCCTGGTCCGAGGCTTGGCCCAATGGTCACTACCCAAGGCTCGGTAATACCATTGGGCCAAGCCTCGGTCCAGGCTTGGTCCATTGGTGACTTCCCAAGGCTCGGTTTAATAATATAATACCATTGGGCCAAGCCTCGGTCCAGGCTTGGTCCATTCGTCTTCCCAAGGCTCGGTTTAATAATATAATACCATTGGGCCAAGCCTCGAACCAGGCTTGGCCCAATGGTCACTACTCAAGGCTTGGCAAATGACAACTGGCCCAAGGTTCGGCCAATTGTCAGCATTGGCAATTCCTACCAGGGTGATGAATGCAATGTTGTCAGTTCTATATTACGTGAAATACTGCTCAAGTCAAAAGTCATTCATTTATAATTTTTGGTAATTAAATTATTAACTTAATACAATTATAAACTCTGATAGGTCACGACTAAATTATAATAAGGAATTTTGGCATTCAAATTTTTAATTTTATTTTAAAAAAAAAATTTAGATTCTATTATGACTTACGATGTACTATCCGAACAACCTTAAAACCACCTTTTTTCTTACAATACGTTGATGACGCTATCACGGCTTTGAAACACGAGGATATCCCTAACTTATTAAATAGCATCAATTAATATAATGAGTCGAATAAATTCACTTGTGAAGTGGAGGTTGAAGGAAAAATCCCCTTTTTGGACATGCTGTTGACGAACAAAACCCGGTCCTTAGAAAAATAAAATCATTGTGTGGTTTTATGAAACTACAATGAAAGTGAAACTTTTTTCGGATCGTAGGCGTTTAACTGAAAAAAATTCAATCAACGGTATTAAAATCGCGTTTTTAATCTTAACTTAATAATTGGAAAATGGGAATGATAATGGGAAATCAATTGGCGTAGGTTAAATTAAAAATTGAAAAAAATATTTATTTAGTATTTGAATCATTTTAAATTATTTTAAAAATTATATTATATCAAATTAAAAATTGAATAATTAAATCTCACAATTATTTTTTTATAATTTGTCATATATATTAAATTTCAACTTTCCTATTTTTGTGGTCATGGCTTGTGACGTCATAACTTATAGTGTCACGGCCTTTGACGTCAGGGCTTGTAACGCGACATGCTGATAGAGAAACGAAAAAATTTGTGTCGATCAAATTAAAGTTTCACTAAACACAATAAATTAGTATTCTAAGCCCTATTCGAGTGGACGAGTACTCAATTTCTTGTCCTACAGCCCACCATCTCATAAAATTAATGTCCTTTAATGTACCTTAGTAAGGAGACTCAGGTTGAGTGAAAGAGAGTTTTGGGACCGAAATGTCGTTGAGTTCAAAAAGATGGCCTCTACTAATAACTACCCGAAATCATTAGTTAACAATCAGTCATTAAATCAGTGATGACTGCCCCACCACCGCGGACTGGCCCTCCTACCCCTATGAACAATAATAATAACAATACAAATGAAAAATTTTTCTCATTGACCTACTTCCCACCCACGTTTGGAAGAATAAAAACTATCTTTAAAAATTATAATTTTCAAATAACGCCAAGGACATTGACAAATCTTTCTGTGTTCTTTAACACAAAAGATAAAGTCAATAAAGAAAATAGGAAAAATATAATTTATAAAATTAAATGTAACAAGTGCAACGGCGTTTATGTGGGAAATACTGGGAGATTCGCCAATGTGAGAATGTCCGAACATAGGAGGTCGGAGGGTAGGGCCGTTTCAGGTGCCGCTACAAGCCTGGCTAAACACTGTTTTGAGAGAGGCCATCGTTTTGACTACAACAATTTTGAGATTCTTGACACGGAGTCCAATAGAAAGAAGAGGTTTTTCAAAGAGTCTTGCTATATTCAAAAGCACATCAGTACGGCTGTCAATTATAAAGTAGACACCGAAGGCTTGTCGGATGACATAAAAGCATTGTTGGGCTCGTAAATTATTTCAATTAATATCTTAAAATTTTGTATTATTTTTATTTTTATTTCTATCTAGTAAATTATTAAATTATTTTTCTATCTGTGCAATGACATTTCCTTTTTTAATAACAAATACAAGTATATTAATCTTTTTAAATCTCGATATGTTGACCTTGAGCCATCTATTTGATATAATTTAATAAATTATTTGTCATTGACGCCTTATTGCTTGCGAGGGCTGGGTATCATGTATAGATCTGCCTCTCAGACCTTTCCCGAGTCGAAATCGAACGCCTGGTTTGAGTCTACAAAACCTCAGAATCTAATTGTTGTCAAAGTAGACTTAACAGAATCAAACTAGGATTTGGAAGCATGGTTTCTATGGAAATTTGATAGTCTGGTTTGGTCCTCACAAGTCTACTTATGTCCCTTTTTGACAAGTTTAGACTCAGACCAGGTATTCAAAATACTAGTTTAAGTCTACCAGATCTACTATTACGACCAGCAGTGGCGTAGCGAGGGGGGGGGGGCAAGGGGGGTCATGATGCCCCGGGCGCCACTCACAAAGGGGCGCAAAATGGTCCGAAAAACAAAAAATTGCTGGATAATTTTTATTTTTATTATAATTGATTTCAGGAAAATATATTTTAAATGTAGTGCCATTGTAATATAATAATTTATGCCGAAAAAAAGTCGACGAAAAAAACTCGCCGAAAAAAAAAACGCACCGAAAATTTTCTAGCCGAAAGCAAAATCTCGTCGAAAAAAAAATCGCCAAAAAGAAAAACTCCCCGAAAATTTTCTCGCCCTAAGCAAAATCTCGCCGAAAACAAGCTCGCGGAAAATTTTTTCGCCGAAAACAAAGTCGACGAAAAAAATCTCGCCGAAAAAAAATGGCTGAAAATCCGAAAAGTTCCAAAATAAAATATTTTAAAAAATCTGGTGTGACTGTCGCACAGCAGACAACTTTCCCTTACCAAAAGTACTGTACTGTGCTTGTCACACCAGATTTTTTGTGTCGACATGTATATATAGTTTCCGTCGATATATAATATTAGAAGATGTAATGAAATTTAAGTAGGGGAAAATATCTATTTATATTTTGATACCCTGACTTCTATCTTTCCTATGAAGTACAAGAGTAAAGTGGTCTTCATAAGATTTCAAAAGCAAAATGAGTATATTAGGGTGCCACTTATTTTTCAATTTTCTTTTATGGAGTAGTGCCGGGCGGAATTTTGTTCCATTATATCCAAAAGTAAGTCCTATAAAATATTAGCTCAAAATAATAATATTAAGACGTGGCGCTCTTGCCCTATTTTTTTTAAATATCATTAAAATCACTTTTTTTCGTTTTGGGTAAAAATATATCTGCTTGTAATTTTATTTTAATGTTGACTAGCCATAATTTGAAAATTTAAATACTAAATATCTTTTTTACATAGGCATAACTTAAATATAAACGAACATTATAATGAAAAGTTACATATTCTAAGTGAATGTTTTTTGTAAGACTTCTCTTGTTGGCCTAGGATATTTTCGCGGGTATTCTTGGACTGTATGTAACAAATAAAAACACAAATGTATATATAAGGTTATTAATCATGTTAATTTCAGAAAATATAAAATGTAGCCTAAGTCATATGGACTAAAAATTGCTTTTGATCCTCATCCAGTGTAATTTTATCGTGGAAATCCTCTATTAGTTTGATACACCTTTCTGCCGGATCATTCACAACCTTCAGTTCTTTCAAGAGATGTTTTCCTAATTACAGAGGACACCAAATTAAAGATAGCTCAAAAATTATTAGCGGAAATGGATGTAGATTACGAACAACAAGGTGAAAAGATAGGCGATTTTAAGAAATTGCCACTTAGAAAAGAAGATGTTTTCCAATTTTTACAAAGTTCTAATGAAGAAATTTTGCTAAAATTAGAAAGTAAAAATTCTCTAAATTTATTACGTAGATGTGAAATAGGAAATTTTTTGCATTTCCACCCATCAAAATGGATTACTTCTCTAGGATACCAAAAAGGAAAACATCTATGAAAAAAATGAAGGTTGTAAATGATCCGACAGAAAGGGATATCAAACTAATAGAGGATTTCAACGATAAAATTACACTGGATGAGGATCAAAAGCAATTTTTAGTGCATATGACTTAGGCTACATTTTATATTTTCCGAAATTGACATGATTAATAACCTTCTAAATACATTTGTGTTTTTATTTGTTACAGACAGTCCAAGAATACCCGCCAAAATATCCTAGGCCCACAAGATAAGTCTTACAAAAAACATTCACGTAGAATATGTAACTTTTCATTATAATGTTCGTTTATATTTAAGTTATGCCTATGTAAAAAAGATATTTAGTATTTAAATTTTCAAATTATGGCTAGTCAACATTAAAATAAAATTACAAGCACATATATTATTACCCAAAACGAAAAAAGTGATTTCAATCGCTATAAGTTATGATATTTAAAAAAAAATAGGGCAAGAGCGCCACGTCTTAATATTGGCCAATAAAATAAATAGAGAATTATTAAAATTTGGTTTGTTTTTTAATAAATTGCAAAGGAGTAGTGGCTGAATGTGACTTATGATTAATGAATAAGAGAAAAGGCAGCCAAAAGCAAAACAAAAGAAATTTTTTTTATTTTTAGCTTTATTAAGTATCAATGTCGATGTTTCGGCAGATTTTTTTGGTCTTCTTCAAGACATATACAATGTTTACTTCGAGCTTAAAGGAGGCTCTTGGCAACGACGAATGTACACACTAATAATATGTTAGGAGTTGACAAGAGCCTCCTTTAAGCTCGAAGTAAACATTGTAAACGGTAAGTCCTGAAGGTCAGAAAAATCGGCAGAAACGTCGACATTGATACTTAATAAAGCTAAAAATAAAAAAATGATTTTGTTTTGGTTTTGGTTGTTTTTCTTATTCATTAATAAATATATGATTTCTGCTTCCCCCCCCCCTCCCTCTGTCGCCAGAGGGGCAAGGGCACATCCCCTCCCCCCGTTTTGAAACCTATGATCACTTTAATAAAGAAAGTCACTAGTTTTAATATAATATACAGTAAAATTTTAAAAATCACTTAATAGAAACTCAATATTCCTTAAGAGGGTGATCACTGAAAACTTTAAGAGACGAGCGCCACGTGTTAACACCCTTCAATTTAGCTCAAATTTGGCTGACAACCTTTTAACATTCAAAGGAACAAAATTCCGCCCGGCACTTGTCAAAATTTGAAAAAAAAATTTTGACCTCTTATAATAAGTGGCACCCTAATATATACATTTTAAATATCATCTAAAAAATAATTGATTTTTGAATTTTAAACATAATCGTTGAAGCGAATTTTGAGAAAATTAAAAAAACTGAAAAATTAACATCAGTAAAGTACTAGTAGTTTTTGACCGATTTTGTTTAAAAGCTTATTTTCACGCCCTAGGGGGGGGTGCCTAACTTAAATATAAAATTTCAACTTCCTAGCTCAATTCCTTCATGCTTAAAATTGAACACATACACACACAGAATATTTTTGATGCATATTTTGGCCTTTTTAAATGCATAATTTGAGATTTTATTAGAATTTTTTTTTTTTTTTTTTATAAAAAAAACACTCAAACTTTTTCCTCATTCACACTCACACTCACACACACATGCACACAGTCGCTTCGGCAACTTAGGCCATATAAGACTTTTACGATAAACGTTATTAAATATATATATCTATTGAGGGTTCAGGCATTCTTAATTAAGCCATTTGGAATCCAAATGGATTAAATAAAATCATCGGACTGCCTGGGATCCGAACCCCCTGACCCTTGGTTTAGAAGGCCAGCATTCTAGCCTTTAGACCAAGCCCGAGAGCCCGAGCCCTGCTTATAAATTTCATTTCATTTTCTAATATATAGACGGAAACTATATATACGTATGTCGACACAAAAAATCTGGTGGGACAGTCACACCAGATTTTTAAAAATATTTTATTTTGGAACTTTCCGGATTTTTGGCGAGTTTGGTTTAGGGGAGATTTTGCTTTCGGCGAGTTATACCGCCTCCATAATAATTTTGTATATTTTACATATAATATTATATGGTTTTCGAATGGAGGGGGGGGGGCGCTAAAAAGGTATTTTGCCCCGGGCGCGAGTTAAGCTCACTACGCCACTGACGACCAGCAGTATTGAATGCTGGAATCCTAGTTTAGGCCTATGAATTCTTATTTAAAATTTGTTTATATTTTTTTTTTCTTTAAAACATTCACACTTTTTTCTCATTTACACTCACACTCACACACACATTCACACGGTCTTTTCGGCAACTTAGGCCATTTAAGACTTTGACGATAACCGTTATTGATAATATACACATATTAGGGGTCCAGGCATTCTTATTTAAGCCATTTGGAATTTGTTTATATACATATATACAGAGAGACAAAAAAGTTTTGATAATTTTGTTAGATTAGGAAAGGGGTATGCTTGTTTCTTGGCAATGAGAAAAATAACTTTTAGTCTGTTTTCTTCAAATATTTCGAAGCACTTCTACATCAGCGGTGAAGAAGTGCTATTAAATGTCTTAGAAATATTTGAAGAAAACACTCTAAAAGTTATTTTTCTCAATGCCAAAAAACAAGCATACCTCTTTGCTAATTTATACAACTTGGCACTCCACATTCGAAATTTTTTACTTTCTCTTACATCTATATATGTTAATATATATAGAGAGAAAGTATTGGATTCATGTCAAAAATTCGATATCGAGATTTTGATGGATCTTCACGTTTTGCTCTTCATGACTCTATTTCCCTACAATTAAATTCTTAAATAAAAGGAAAATAAAATTAAACCTTAAATAAAATAATATTTGTTTAAATATCAATTTTCTTTAATTTGAGAATAAGATAACATATCTTTACAAATTCCAATTGCTCTTCGTGTCGATTTCAATATTTCTGGAGATTCATTACTGAAATTGTTTTAAAGAAAATATGGATGTAAAAATGAGTTTCCATCTCTAAAATAAATCACATTAATTTTTATCTTGACTCTATATGTAGGCCTATACCATCAGCTATCACATGTGGAAAAATATTTTTCTTTTCAGTAAGAACTTCATTTAGTTCTCTGGAAATGTGAAAAGTATATAAATTAATTTTATAAATTTATAATCTTTTTTAATTTGTCTTCTTACCTTTCAAAATGACATGAATGGCCAATGTTCCTTATATTCATTTATTAATATTAAAGTGGCTTCTTCAGGCCAATGTGTTTTTACAACTAAAATTTATAATAAATATAATTGAAAAAATTAAATAGAATATAAGATTACATATTGTACCATAGGCGTAGCCAGAAATTTTTGATGGGGGGGTTTAGGATTATTTCTCCCCCCCCCCCTACCCCACCCCGACTAATAGGGCAGTATAAGGCGTCTAATGAAATTTATGACACCTTACTTAAATTTATGACCACTTACCCCACCTTCGCTTCCCCCCCCCTGGACCCCCCTCTAGGTGGCTCGGGCCCGCCCTTAATTAAGTGCCGCAATTTTTCAATCAAGTCGTATCAGGCAATAAATAATGCAAATCTCTTAATATTATGTATATGGGCCTAAAATACCGGGGTGTCCCTCTATGTGTTTCTCTTGACCAGACTCCTATCTCTGACCTCTTTAAGAAAAAAATCTGGTGTGACTGGCTCACAGCACACAACTTTCTCTTACCCTTCGGTAAGAGAAAGTTGTGCACCGTGCTGGTCACACCAGATTTTTTGTGTCGAGATATATTTAGTTTTCCATAGCACCTTAGTTTCAAACTTGCATTTTAAAGGTTGACTGCTTCAAATAAACTATGGTTATTTTTCAAAATTTTAATCTCATATTTGGACATTTTATACACAATATAGAATCGTAAATAAATACAAAATTTCATAAGAATTGGAAAAAAAAATTTTAAATGCCTAAAAAGTTCTAAAGGGGACCCCCTTTTGAATCGAAATTAACATACAAATCCCTATAGGAAATTAACATTGTTCCTATGCGAAGATAAGGTGGAAAGGGAATTTAAAAAGAGTAGAGAGAGACGATAATATTTGCAAGTGAGAGAGAGACATATATGTTTTCTTTGAAACAATTAAAGACACAAATAAATTTAAAAAAAATGGGAATTTAAATAATAATTGATTTTTAATCTAATAAAAAGAAAAAGATTTAAATTCCGTTACCATGGCAACCATTTCTATCTTTCCTATGAAGAACAAGAGTAAAGTGGTCTTCAGAAGATTTCAACGGCAAAATGAGAATATACATTTTAAAGAGCATCTAAAAAATAGTTCATTTATGAATTTTAAAAAAAATCCTTGGAGGGAATTTTGAGAAAATCGAAAAAAACTGAAAAAGTACATCAGTAAAGTACTAGTACTTTTTGGCCGATTTTGTTCAAAAGCTTATTTTGAGATTCTTCAAAGGTACCTAAGTTAAATATAAAATTTCAATCCGCTAGCTCAACTCCTTCATGCTTAAAATCTGTCCACACACACAGACACACACACACACATACATACACACACACACACAGACCAATTTGCGGGACCCACTTTTTTGGACTCAGGGGACCTCAAAACATGTATATCCATCAAAATCTAGACATCGAATTTTTGACATGATCGCAATACTTTCTCTCTCTATATATTTCATATATAGGGTACGAGAAAGTAAAAATAAAAAATTTATTTATATAATAATTTTTATTATTTTTCATTTGCGAGATTTAATCAATTTTAAGCGGCTTTAATTTTTTATAAAGCATAACAAAAATCAATTCTTTTCAATGGGAAAATTCTGAATTTTCTCGAATTTTTTGCGTTTTATTTAATTTTTTTTTTTTTTTTTAAGCTAGAGAAAATTATTATATTTTACTTTCTCTTACACTATATATGAAATATATAGAGAGTAAAAGTATTTTGCATTATAGAGCTTAAATATCTAGTCATGGCTTGGGTCCAATGGGGGGGGGTTTGAACCCCCAAAACCCCCCCCCGTGGCTACGCCTATGTATTGTACCAACACCTAGAAATGGTCTATAGAGAAAAGATCACCTAATTATAAATTCTAGGAAATATTAAAATAATTTATTTAAAAAAGAAAATGATAAGAGTGAATTGATAATCAGAAAAATGATATTTTTTAATCAAATTGGCAAGAAAATCAAAGTTTAAACTAATTTCCTAAAAAGTGAGAGTGAGTTAGTATTAAGGATATCAAAATTTGTTATTTGGCATGAATTTTCGAGTGATATGAGCGATTTAATAATTAACAAGTCAAAGTGCAGAGATATTAAAAAATTGGTTGCTGCTGGAAGTCAGGGCAGAAGGACAAATGACGAGGCTGTCGTCAGGCGGTGTGGAAATTTTACTATAAAAAGCAGGGCAATGAGGACTCGAGAGCTCCATTTTTACAAAGCGCCTTTAACACAGCTCAAAACATAAACCAATCAAGAGCTCAAACTTTTAACCCTATTAAATAATAATAATAATTAAAAATATAATAATTAAAATAAATCAAAAATTAAATTAATTAAAAAAAAAACAAACAAAACGAAATAAATAATATTTAAAATAAATGAAGAAAAGAAGAAAAGAACAAAAAAACAAAAAAAGAAAAAAAAACAACAATCAAAAGAATCTGCGAGTTGACTTCCTACATCGAGTCTGACATCCTGATGATCGACATTTCGGTCTACAAGGAAGCTGCCTTCGTCGAGCCGAATCAAAGCATAGCCGCCGAAGACATCAAACCAGACTCAACAAATCATCATACATCTATCTCTATACAGATAAGCTCAACTCACTCGATTTTCTTGCCAAATAATAATTGGGCGATTCTACCGTCACGGGTGGGACACTTGTACCTTAATTTCAATATGTGTTACTAATTTATGCGAATTGTATCCATAACATCAAATTGATTTATATAGAGAATAACAAAATATTTTATATACTTTTATAGTTATAGTGGAGGCGGGGATAACATCGTGTAAAATTAAATCAAAATGACAGTAAATGTTTGCCACGGGTGGGTTAAAAAATTGACATTTTTCTTACACATGAATCATATTCAATAAAACTCTGCTTTCTTATTAAACTTTTTAATGCAAACTACAATATTTGTTTGAAACAATAAACTGAACGTAACATTTCAATAGAAAACAATGCCCTATTATTAAGACATTTTTTTACAAAAATTAAATAAAGGGTGTCACGAGTGGGACTAACACTGTCACGGGTGGGACACGTACGATTTACTAGGCAAAATAAGCGGCTTATAAGATTTTTTTTTTAATATGGTTGCTAAAGTTTCATAATCAGAGTCACTCCAGAGTTTCAGACTATATATTTGAAACACTGAGCTAGAAAGCTTTGCATCTTTTCAGATCCGAATCAGCAGTATTGCCCACTCATAAGTCGCCACGATTATAGTATTTATCCAATCCAAGTAATTTTAAGAACAATAACAGTTGCAAGTTCACACCAGAACCGACGTCACATTGTTGCCAACTTGAAACAATTTATCCCATATTTACGTAAGGTTCGATAGTCAATGTTTGCAACTTAATAAAAAATTAAAAAATACAAATATACTAATAATTGTTATATTACAGTGAAATTCGAAGTATTTTCTATCGATAAATATAATAATTGATAGCATAAAAACAACTTGAAAAAAAAACTTCAAGGTTTACTTTCCCATAGAAATCACCAATTATTAAAAAAGAATTTAAATAAACAATAAACTTTGAAATAATTAAACTTAACTTATCAAATAATAATAATAATTTAAAAGGACCTAGCAATAATAATTTAATAATATAAATAAAATAATTTCAAAGACATTTCGGTAGCAAAAAGAGAATTTCTCAGGCCAAGTGTTCAATAGTAATTAATCATAATACACGGTTTGAGGAATTCCATAAATTCAATAATTGAATCGTTTATTTCAGAAAGCACCTAAGGGACAAAATTTCAAAAAATGTGTTTTTGGTGCTAATGTACAATTTAAAGGTAAATACATCTTTTAGTGCCGAAATTACCAATGTTCCTCATCAGTAGAGACCGGATTTTAAGCAAAATGCTTATTGCTGAATTTTATAAGCAGCCATTAGATATTTAATTTCTATACGAATTAGGAAAAACTAAGTGCATTGAGATTACATTTTTTATGCTTTTTTTGAGTTTTCATGCTTTTTATCCCTTTCGTGCTTATTTGAACTTATTTTACGAATATTTATAAAATTTTTTTTTTTTTATTAAAAAAATTTTTTACCATTCACACCCGCATACACCAGGGACGTATATAAGGGGGGGGGGGGGGCCGCCCCCTCCCCAGAAAAAAAAATTTCCAAAAATCCCGCAGTGTGAAAAAATATAGCCCTGTAAAAAAATTTTTTTCAGCAGGGTGAAAAAATTTGGTTTCGCAAAAAAAAATTTTCGCAGGGCGGGGCGGAATAAATTTAGTTTCTTTAAAAAAAAATTTGTATACGCCATTGGTATGAGTAAAAATTGCTTATTAGATGCTTTTTTTCAACTTATATGCTTATTTAACAACTTTTTATTCAAGTTTTTTATGCTTTTTTAAGAACTTTTTTTCCATTTTTTTATGCTTTTTGTCCGGTCTCTACTCATCAGCAATGCTATTTGCCAGCCTTGAAAATAATCCGTTTATTTCAGAAAGAACCTAAGCGACGGCGCTTGGGTTCTTTCTGCGGTAAATTTCACTCATGCTCTGTAGACATCACGTGTTTTGTGACTCGCTGGTTTGATTCAAAGGTTACCTAACACTGAGTAGTTGGTTTTCGTGAGTTTTCGGTGAAAATTAGGTGTTATTTTGTTGTTTATTATTACATTATATAGTTCTTAAGCTATGTCGGATAGTTCAGATGATGAACCTATTCCCAGCCCAGGTAGAAATTTATCTTAGTCGGACAAGTTATTAGCTTGAAATTAGCTTTATTTAAGCTTAGAATCTAAGATAGTTTTTTAAGCTTATTTCTAGCTTATTATTAGCTTATTATTAGCTTGTTATTAGCTAGTTTCCTTAGGTTGCTGCTATCTTATTTCTAGCTTATTATTAGCTTGTTTTTAGCTTATTATTAGCTTGTTTTTAGCTAGTTTTCTAAGCTAATTTCAAGGTTCGTTTTTATCTTGGATATCTAGCTTAAAGCAACCTTACATTCCATTGATACTATAAGGTTGTATTGTATTCGAATAAGTAATTACTTTTATCTTAAGGTACTGACCAGGGCCGCAGGCAAACCCCCTCCCCCCCCCTCCATAGCACCTGCTCTTCTATCAAATGTATATAAAAAAATTTTTAATTTGAGAAACATCATTTTGAATAATTATTCTTAATAAATATAAATTTGGCAGAGTATCAGTATATTAAATAAAATTTAAATAATAAATTTTTTAATTACTTAGAATGAGTGTAAATAGTAATCTAATATTATTCTTGAATTTTAACTCTTTTATTTATAATTAAAAAAAAAAAAGTCCCCCCTGCCTACCTGGAAAAACCCAAAAAGGAAGCATTTGTAAACAAAAGAATTTACAGTTAGAGTGGACATACAGGCAGCTTTAGCCAGGTTGTTACGAAAAAAAAAGGGGCCGGCTCAACTCAGTGGAGAAGGAGGTGGGGTATAGCTTACATTTAAAAAAATTAAAAAAAAAGTGATTAATGTGTGATAACAAAAATATATATATATATATATGTATTTAGCAAAAAAAAATATAACATTGATGAATAAAATAATATCTAAAGTTGCCCGGGCTATGCGTATATTTTTCTGAGTGAAAATAATTATTTTAATGGAAATTCAAATGATTTCACAATTGATTTAAAATAAACGAATAATAATAAAAAAAATATTGCGCAAATTGAAAATGTCTATAGGCCTTTAAATATTGATTCTGCTGGGATCCCAGAATCACCGACCGAAGAGTAGTAGACAGCCAAGACTGGAAGGGGCGATGAAGGCACCGAAACGTCGCATCTATGGAAAGCGACACAATCCGGAAATAAAAACGCCTCTCTCCGTTAAGGAGGCAGATGAAGGGCGATCTCGTGAAAAGGCTGATAAGTTGATGGTAATGTGCCGCCAATCAAAAAAACAAGGGCAGAAGGGCACAATCGAAAACAGCTGATTGCCTCTCGTGTCGCCGCTGCTCACTCTCTTGACTCTCTCGGTCGACTCTCTTGCTTTTTTTTTTTTTTTTTTTAATAATTTTTCTAAAAAACCTTAGTCTTATCTTATTCTTAGAACTCAAATAAAAATTATTAAATATATTCACTCTTTTTTTTTTTCTTTCACAAGGTTAGTTGAGCCTGCACTTCAGGCATGATAGCATCGTGAATTTTTTTTTTAGAATTTAAATTTGTGTTTTAAAAATTCGAGGGGTGCAAACTAATTTTTTAAATATCTCTTTTGCCCCCCCCCCCCCTGAAAGACGCTATTCATCATTTATGTTAGTATATTTATTACATATAAAATAAATAAGAAAAAAGCTTAAATGATTAAATATTTTTTTTTTAGATTTTTAGGTCCAGTGCTAAGTGCTTGGTTTCATAAAGAATATAACATGGTGATTTATTAATTGCATGTTTTAAAAATAAATATATATTGATAAATTATGTGATTTCTCATTTTTTGTAAAAAGTGGACTTACACCACTTTCAAAATAAATGGTCCATATATATGTATTTTATATCTTTTGTTTGTGTTGGAAAAACATTTTAAATAAAAATTTTATTTTTTGCAAATACTTTTTTTTAACTCAAAATACCATACCTTGCCCTTAGCTAGTTTTGTTAGCTAATTCCAAGCTTATTTTAAGCTAACAAAACAACCTTATTTTTAGCTAGTTTTGTTAGCTAATTTTAAGCTAATTCGGTAAGCTTGCTGCTAGCTATGCAAAGCGTTACAAAACAACCTTAAACTTAGCTAATTTTAAGCTTAAACTTAGAAAATTAGCTTAATATTAGCTAGTTTTAAGGTTGAATTTCTACCTGGGAGGCGTAGGCGTGAAGTTGTGCACGAAGAAAAATACAAACGGAACATTATTCGGAATGCTAGGCTCAAAGGACTGCAGTACGTCTCAGATGCCGATCCACAGGACGACAACGTTTGACAGATCCTTTTCTGTGGAATCTGTGAGGGTGTGGAATGGCATGGAGAGTCAGGCGATCGCGGTCTTTGGCCGCATTTAAGGACCAATATTATAATTATCTAATGGGAGAGCAGAGGGGGTCGGTTGAGTGGAACGGTAATTGTGAGGAGAGAGCGAGAATAAAAATGGATAAATCTGTAAATAAAAATGTAAAATTTTCGTGCTCCAAGAGGCATTAGCCTCAGAGCAAAATAAAATCTATCTATCTATATACGCTGTGTATATAGACATACTGTAGCGTGTAGTCTACTTGTATTTTTCGATTTAGGCATAGTAAAAACACTCTTTTTTATACTTAAGTGTGTCTGTTACTTACCTTTGATACCAAAACAGGTAAAAATTAATGGTTTGACTTAATTTGAATAATAATTATTAAAAAATCACTCATTTATTGCAGAAACCACCTAAGTGCAATTTTTTCAAAAATTAATTACTCAAAAACTTAAAGGAAAAAAAATAATTTTTTAAATAGATTATTCCAATAGCATGTTTTTGATTTGGTAAAAAAATATTTGAAGAAGACTAGACCTATACTTAAGCTTCAAAACAGTTTTTTTTAGTTTTCCAAAAGTTGAAAAAAGCGCACTTAGGTGGTTTCTGAAATAAACGATTCAATTAACTTCATTTTTTTTATTAAATATTCAAAATTAAAACCGAGGTCATTGAGATTATTTTATCTAAAGAAGAGAAACAATTTATATTAATTTAAATGAAATTTAAATAATAAGATTAATAAAAAGACACACATATTATCTTTATAAACCAAATTGAAAGTTAATCTCAATCGCTATTTTTTTCCATAAATAAAATTGATCATTATTATTAAAATTAATACTTTTATTTGCGTAATCAAAACCCAGAGTGCAACAAATTATATTTCAGATAATTGTCAATAATTAATACCATTACACAGGCAACAGGGATTAGGAAGATCAGAAGGCCTTAACAATATTATCCTAATCCTATTCAGAGAAGACTGGTCCGCCCCGGTCCAACCCGACAGATCAAACTCTCCGTTTTTTTAAACGAAATTGATAATGACGATTTTAATCGTGGCGGATCGACCCGACAGATTGGTCCGCCCCGGTCACAACCGACAGTTCTTCCTCTCCGTGTATGCCCAGCTATTATCATTCATATTCCTTGGCACGCCACATCCTTTTGTAGAAAAATAGAAAAATTGAAAGGTCGTCTTGTGGTCAAAGGATATTCTCAAAAGTATGGTCAAGATTATAATGAATAGGGCTCGGATTTCGCCCTATTTGCCTTTTTTTTATTTATGGCTTAAAATTTAGGCCAATATGATATGTATACGTTTCATGAAATTCTGAATAAAATAAGAGGCATTTGTTAGTGCCTATAATGCCTATTTTGGCCGATTCTGGGTTTTAGTGCCTATTTCATCTATAAATGCCTTTTTTAGTGCCTATTTTAAGTATTTTAAATTAAAATAGGCTATTTTAAGTCAATTTCGGTTTTTTTTTTTTTTTTTTTTTTTTGAAATTTCACAATAAATTCATTTTATACTATAAATCCGAGCCCTAATAATGAGACATTCGCATCTGTTGTAAAACAGAATACATTTAGAACGTTTTTAGCTATTGCAAGTACGAAGAATATGAAAGTTCAACAATTTAATGTAAAAACAGAGTTTTTGAACGGAGAAATTGAAGAGAAAATTTACATGAAGCAACCAGAAGGATGTGAAGATGTGATTAATAAAAGAAAAGTTTGTAAATTATTAAAATCTTTGTATGGCATGAAACAGTCAGCACGAAGTTGGAATATTAAAATTAATCAAACTTTATTAGAAAATGGTCTTATAAGAGGAAAAGCTGATAATTGTTTATATAAAAAGAAGATTGATGGTGAATGGATTTCCCCCTGGCATCCTACAGGGGGGGGGGCAGAGGGGGCAAAATTTCTTTTTTATTTCATTTATTTTTAAAAATGATATATTTTTACTTTTGAAAAATAAAATCTTCTTAAATTAAAAAAAATTAAAAGAGTAAGAAATTCATTTTTTTCCAAATTTTTTTCAAAATTTTTGATAAAATCACTACCAAATTTTTTAAAATTTTAATTTTATTAAAATTGTGATTTTATTTAAAATTTTTAAAGTTTTATAGTAGATTTGTTTTTGTTTTATACTATTTAAACATATTAAATTATTTTAATTTTCTAAAAAAAAGTTTTTTGCCCTCCCCCCTGATTCAAATTCGTTCCGGCGCCCCTGCTCCCATAGATCCAATTTTAAATTTCTATGGCAATTTGCATGTAAATTACTATTCAAAAGGGGGTTGCCCTTTGGAACTTTTTACACATTTAAAAATTCTTATGAAATTTTTTATTTATTTAGGATATCCTCTTGTGATACAATACCCAAATATGGGATCCAAATTTTGAAAAATAACCAAAGTTTATTTCAAGCAGTCAACATTTAAAACGCATGTTTGGAACTAAGGTGTTATGGGGTAATAAATATATCTCTACACAAAAAAATATGATGTGACAGCACAGTTCACAACTCTCGTTATGTACTGTGCGTTAATAACACCAGATTTTTACTTTCTCGTATAGAGAAAGTATTGTAATGGTAAAAATATTCAACTTTGAGATCTTGATGTTTCTCCAAGTTTTAGACCTCCCTGAGTCCAAAAATACCATTTTGGGCAATATGTCTATGTGTCCGTGTGTGTGTGTGTGTGTGTGTGTGTGTGTGTGTATGTGTGTGTGTGTGTGTGTGTGTGTGTGTGTGAACACGATTGCTTAAAAACCAAAGCAGCTAGATGGATGAAATTTGGTATATGCTCCTAACACTAAAATTGAAGATTTCTATCAACTTTTGGAGTAAATACGTCACTTGGAAGTAATACTTTACCTAATAAGTTTTTTCAGAAATTTCAGAATTTTCAATTTATTTGTTATATTATGATAAAATACTCAATTTTAAAAAGTTTTTATTCTTTGACATTTTTCCGAAAACTGAATAGTTTTTGAAATAATCAACGAAGAAAACGACATTTTTCGTAAATTTTGGAAAGAAAAATCAAAAAAAATCATACAGGTGTCATTAAAAAACATGTAAATATAAACAAATGAATTTGTATAATATTATTTTCGCATATATATATATATATATATATATATTATAATAAGATATATGCGAAGATAAGTTTTCTCGGGTTGAGTCGCGTGTGATGTTGAGATTTACTCGACGTTTCGGCTCTCCTTTTGGAGCCATTTTCAAGAGAATGGGATTAGGGGGTATTGTTGAGGTTGTTTGTTTACGGGATCGCAGTCTTGCTGGTCCCCAGGACAATTTGGTGGATGCCTCAGAGGCTTGGTTTGGTCTCTGAGAGCTGGAGGAAGGTTGAGTGTGTATAATTACGTTTGTGTTCGGAGTGGATGTGATAGGGGTTTGGGTTTGTTCCCATACTCTTGAAAATGGCTCCAAAAGGAGAGCCGAAAAGTCGAGTAAATCTCAACATCACACGCGACTCAACCCGAGAAAACTTATCTTCGCATACATCCAGTCTCGGAAACCTTCCATATATAGAGGTAAGAGAAAGAAAAATCTATATTTATAATAGCTGAGTGTCCGTCTGTCAGTCTGTCACCAACTTCCCGTAATTTTGCCGTCTTATAGAGGAAGTTATGGATAGTCCAGGAAAAAGACTCGGGTAAGCAATTTCTCAGAAGGGCAGAAGCAAAAAATTCTAGAATTTGCCAATTGGATAGCATTGAGTTGATTGTCTTGCCTTATGAAAAATTAAAGCCAATTAATTAAAATAATTAAATAATTAAATCTCTCTAAGGAAAAATAATAAAAATTGTTATATAATTAAATTTTTATTTATTTTTTTTCTTTAGGGACTCGAATTGAATAAAGACAGACAGCCTTGCAAGCAAATCGTGTACATAATTACAAGGCACCGCCGGCAAGTGCTGCCTCTGGTGTCCATTCTATAAACCCTTTTGTTAAAATTAAATGAATCTAATTTAATCAAACAAATTTCATAAAATTAGTATAAATATCACGGAGGGGACAATCTAAAGGGGGAGGGGAGGGGCCCCCCTCCTCGAAAAAGCAAAAATTCAAATATTCTGGTCTATAAGAGGCCCTAGAATGGCATTTGAATAGAAAGAAAGCGAAGGTAATGAGTGCGAGTGAGATGGAGAGAGTCGCTTAAAGATGCTAAGTCTCCGTCCTTGGTGCACATGAACCGGATTCCAAACAATGCGCGTGACGTCATCTTTTCTTAGAAGCTATTAAAGACAGAAATAAAAAAAAGTAATAAAACTATTTTTTTTTTTTTTTTTTTTTTATTCATCAAAGAAGAAGAAAAAAACAAATTAAATAATTTAATAAAATGAATATGTAAAAATTATTTTAATAAGGAAATAAATATATTCTAACTTTTGATTGATTATTGAGGTGGGATTTATTTATTTATCTTCCTGAGACGGGTGTTAAAGTTAATTGTATTTTCAATTTATATTTCGGCCTCTAAGATCATTTGACTTTTGGGAAATTAAATAAAATGACTTCCAGCAGGTGAGACTCAACACTCAGCGGATCACCTATCCACGGTCCAGCAGTTCTCAGCCTTGCTTAACCCGAATTTTCTCGATTTTTTTCTGCCTTTTCTCAGAAGCTATCAAATTTAAAAAAGTTATTTTTTTTATACTCAACAAATTAAAAAAAAATATCAAACAAAAAAATTATTTTAATATTTACCTTGGATAACTAAAAATCTATTAAGTTTTTGAAAAAATGTCAAAAAATAAAAACTTTTTAAAATAGAGTAATTTATCACAATATGATAAAAAAATTGAAAATTTCGAAATTTCTGAAAAAACTTATTAGGTAAAGTACTACTTTCAAGTGACGTGATTTATAATAATAATAATGAGTTTATTGATACACAATATTTACAAGACATTGCGTTAATTGAGTTACATTAAAAATCCACAATCAGTCACTTTTATTGTTTATAATATGTTTCCTAAGTGCATTTTTAAATTGATTTAGATTATTTACAATTTTTTTAATTTCAGTTGGCAACTTGTTATATTCAGATAGACCCGCATAAAATAATGTTTTATATCTTTTATTAGATTTACATTTACTTCAAAAGTTGATAGAAATCTACAATTTTAGTGTGGGAGGGTACCTTCGGTAGAACATATAAATGAGAAATTTCTTCTCCACTCTTTCAATAGCATTGATTTGAGAGCTATAAATAGGGTTCCATATCAAAGGAGCATACTCTAATTGGGACCTTACAAGCGAAAATACTAAGTTTTCATGGTCTTTAAATTTTTAAAATTTTTTGAGTTTCTTTTAATGAAACCCAAAAGTCTGAAGGCTTTATTTGCTATATAGGCAACATGCTCGACAAAAGATAGTTTTGAATCAAAAATGATACCTTAATCCCTGATAGAGTTCATTCTTTTTATCAAAAAATTGTCAATATAATAGCTATGTTGTAAAGATATTTTTTTCTAAAGTACACATTGAACATTTCTCTATGTTCAGTGGTAGTAAATTTTTTTACACCAAAGCTGAATATATTTCAAAGTGTTTTGCAGATGTAAACAGTCATTGGTGTTAGATATTTTAGAAAAAATTTTTAAGTCATCTGCATTAATGGCCCTATAATTAACGAAATGGGGTGGAAATAAGAAGGGGGCTATCCCCCGAAAACGGTGGTGTGGTAAAACCGAGGTCATATTTGGATTCAGGTCATTTTACTTAAGAATCCGAAAAAATTATTTCGGGGCCTTTTTCTTGCCGAGTAGTGTAATTAGTTGATCAGGTAATAAGGTGCGGAGAATAATTAATCTGAAAAGATTTTGTTCAATCAGTAATTATAATTTAAATATAAATATAAAAATTTAACAAGACATGTGAGTGTTTTCTATTGATGAGGCCAAACATCCCATGGCCCCCGGGAATCGAACCCAGGATCTCCGCCTTTCCGGGGCATAGGCGTGCTATCCATTGCACCAGGCCACCGGACCCTCGACCTGCACCAATAAAACTCACTTCCCCTTATATGCAGTTAGTCGCGCAAGTTACTAACTCGTAACGAATAGGTGAAAAACTTTAAAGAAAAATTTTCCACTCCACACTCACATGTCTTGTTAAATATATCTATGACTCAGTTAAAGTCCGAATCGAGGTATTTTGAATACTATTATCTTATTCAAATAATAGAGCTCGAAAAATATTTAGCTAAATATAAAAATATATGAAATTAGATCTATAGACTAAAATCCATTTGCCTTATTTCTAAATGGAGGCAACAAATCCCCGATTTTGAGATCATTTTTTAACCAAGCCCCTCATTTTGTTTTCAATAGATTTCCTACTCCGAAATCTTTCATTTATGTTGCTGACAAGCATTTAAATTGTGTATTGAATAAAAAAAGACAACTTCTTGTCCCCGGTGCCTTATTAATCTCCGCTTAGTTTTTATATTAGCTCCTAATAAAAGTCCGCCCGATTCTTTGTCTTGTCCATCTTCTTTTCCACACCCACACTTCAAGACAGACAGACGTCAATTTGCGTTTTGAAATCGGCACAAAAAAAAAAAAATAAAAAAATAGCCGATCGGCCTTATCTCGGCTCTCGAGTTTATCAGGAGGCGGAGGAACATGTTCTTTATATGAAAGAGCCTCTGCCAAAGGCAATAAGTCAAAAGGTGCTTGTCGGTTTCAATAATAGTTTATGTCGATCTTTGAAAGCTAAAATTTAGTACAAGTCATTCAAAAA
The DNA here is from genome assembly GCA_023213315.1 of Euborellia annulipes. Lineage (NCBI taxonomy): Eukaryota > Metazoa > Arthropoda > Insecta > Dermaptera > Anisolabididae > Euborellia > Euborellia annulipes. The sequence goes on along the minus strand of JAKCPI010006342.1, from coordinate 25,009 downwards.
GAATGAATTTTTCGTAAGATAATCTATAAATTACAGAATAAAAGTAGATATGGAATTTATTTTATTTATTATTTCTAAAATATTAGTTATTAAAGGCGGTGATAAAAATCATACTAAGGTTGATCATAGCTCATTTTTTTTTTCAAATGTAAAAAATATTCATTAAAATTTTAATTATATTTTATTTATTTAATTGTGACTATACTGGTATAGAGGATTTCATACAAATTACATATTTTGAAAGAAACAAATCTGTGACTTCGGAAAAAAAAAATTACTTTTCTACTCCTCCCGCCGCCCATCAGAAGGCCAAGCTTACACTATGTATTTTGGATTCTTATTTAATTATTTAAAATTAGGAATCGTCCACATATTTATTACGTCGTGCCTTTTTTGACGATATTCTAGTCCCCCTCCCACGTCACAGTTAGTCATATACAAATAAATCAACAAAACCCCTTCTAAGATTATGTCACAACATAGAACTACCGCAAAATAATAATATCGCAAAATAATCTGTTCTCCTTTAATGATAGTTTTTTACTTTCTCTTACCTCTATGTATATGTTAATATATATAGAGAGAGAAAGTATTGGTTTCATGTCAAAAATTCGATGTCGAGATTTTGATAGATCTTCACGTTTTGAGGTCCCCTGAATCCAAAAAAGTGGTTTTCGCGACATGGTCTGTGTGTGTGTGTGTGTGTGTGTGTCTGTCTGTCTGTGAACAAAATATCTCAAGAACGAAAAGAGCTAGGAGGTTGAAATTTTATATTTAAGTTAGGCACCTCCATGGGACGTGACACGAAGCTTTTGAACAAAATCGACCAAAGAGTACTAGTACTTTACTGATGCACTTTTTCAGTTTTTTTCGATTTTCTCTAAATTTGCTCCAACGATTTTTTTTTAAATTCAAAAATCAATTATTTTTTAGATTCTCAATAAAATGTATATTCTCATTTTGTCATTGAAATCTTCTGAAGACCACTTTACTCTTGTACTCCATAGAAAAGATAGGAGAAATGGTTGCCATGGTAACAAAATATAAATATTTCGCTATAATTATAAATTTTACATCTTGAAAATCGAATGAACCGTACTGTCGGAAACTAAATACATGTCGACACAAAAAATCTGGTGAGACAAGCACAATACACAACTTTCGATTACCGAAGGTAAGAGAAAGTTGTGTGCTGTGCGCCAGTCACACCAGATTTTTTTATAATTTATTTGGCTGTTTCTTGCCAACAAGGGACCGAAACTTGTTTTAAACTTTTTCTTGAAATTTCCTAAACAAAATTATTATCATAATCTCTATATAATAATATCATAAATAAGAAATTACATATAGGCCTACAATATTTAAGATATAGGGAAGAGGGGTGGGGGACATTGGGACACGAGGCACATTGGGACATTCGAATTTTAGCTTTAATAAATATAAAGTTTGAGTTGTACTCTTTGACCGTTAGGGTGCATTAAGTACCCATTTTATTAAGAAAAAATTTTCTATAATAAAATGGGCACATTTAGTAGAGCCAAAATTCGAATGTCCCAATGTGCCTCGTGTCGCAATGTCCTGCCCTCTCCCCTATACATCGCGTATGTGAGCTGTGAGGGAAATTTATATAATTAAACTAGTCGCAAACCCCGCCTTCGGCGGACTTTCCGCCTAGCCAGGGGACTGCTGGCCCCCTGTACCCCTTTTCTCGCCTTCGGCGAGCAATTGCCCGTCTTCGGCGGGCAAGTTTATTGTCAATTTGGGATATTTCCTGTTGCAATACAAGTGTTAAGATGTTAAGGAAGGAGCCTGTGTTCACGCGAGGTTCCCGACTGGGCACAGCACAAAAGGGTCTATTTATGACTGTTTAGAGGGTCAGTCACCTGCGTCCTCTCTTCGTTTTTCAACTGCTGAGTAGCCCCGGCCCCAGTCCATAGTCAGCTAGGAAGCTGGTTCACAGAGCACAAAGGACGATCTCTAATTTCCTAGTAGGGTAAACTTGTTGATTTGTGTTCCCATATTGAAGAAATTTGATTATAATTAATTTTCCAAAATATTTAAGAGTTTCAAATTATTACTACGTTACTCCCTGGTCCATGTACTATATGTGTACTTAATTTCAAATGGATTCATTGGAAATTGTGGATTTCTATAGAACATATACATACATATTTACATACATACATACATTTTCCCATTTCATTTATATATATATATACTAGTCGCAAAGCCCGCCTTCGGCGGCCTTTCCGCCTAGCCAGGGGGCTGCGCCCCTGGACCCCTTGCTCGCCTTGGGCGAGCAAGTTTATTCCCGATTTGGGATATTTCTTGTTGCAATGCAAGTGTTAAGATGTTAAGGAAGTATCTTATATTCAAGCGACACATGAAACCACTTTAACCGATTGGGCACAGCACAAAAGGGTCTGTTTATGACTGTTTAAAGGGTCAGTCACCTGCGTCCTCTCTTCGCTTTTCAACTGCTGCGTAGCCCCCACCCCCGGCCCATAGTCAGGTAGGAAGCTGGTTCTCAGAGCATAAAGGACGCTCTCTAATTTCTAGCCAACTTGTTGATTTTGTGTTCCCATATTGAAGAAATTTGATAATAATTAATTTTCCAAAATATTTAAGAGATTCAAATTATTACTACGTTACTCCCTGGTCCATGTACTATATGTGTACTTAATTTCAAATGGATTCATTGAAAATTGTGGATTTCTATAGAACATATACATGGGTAATTCCACACCAAGACAACATGGCACTACATGGGCCCATTTCAGATTCAAAAATGCCACCCAAATGCTGATTCCTCATGGCAAACTGATGATAAGTTGATAGAAAGAAAAAATTTTTTATGTACATAGCGGCCGTAAAACTCAAAATTAAAATTTCACTCATTTTCAACGTTCCAGAGTACAATTTTGGAAATTTGTTTACAGTTTGAATAGTTTAATGAAAAAAATTGGTTTCGAGCACTATTCCTAAGGGAAATTGACCGTAGAATCCAAAAATCACCGAAAAACCCGAAAATTTTCACCTCTAATAGGAGAAATATACAAATTTGTGATTTTTAAGGTGTTTTTTTCATTAAATTATTCCCGAAAAACATATATTTTTAAAATTACTTTTCCGTGCTTAAGTTACTCTAAAACATGTGTACTTTGATGGGGTTTAAATATTTTTTTGGGGAAAGCATGTTTAGTAGGTCAAAATTGAGAAAATTCAAAAAACATATTTTTTTGTGATTTTGACTTCTGCATTCTTTATTAATTTTTATATGTTGCCTATAAGTGTACGACTTTTTGAGTAATACCATTTTATTCTCCATTAAATTCTGTATAATTAAGAAAAAAAACGTACCAATCCAATGATCTGGGACAATGTTACAACTCTTTAATAGTTCAAATTCACTTAAAGTCATCTCAAAATGTTTTAGTTTTTCATTTTCGTAAAAAGAAACAATTATAGTTTTGGGAAATAGTTCAAACAAGTTTTAAAATGAAAAACCAGCATAAATTTTAAGTTTTTTATATTGATAAGATCGTATGCCAAACAATAATTCGTATCGGTGCTCACTTTTTTCCATTGAATGATGTGACTATTTTTTGGAACAAATTCATGAAAATTGCGTGTCCCAGGTACGGTGAATGCTTTACTAGCTCCTATGTCTCGGATTGCATCAACATCTTTTTTCAACACGTACATTATTTCAGCGATGGATGTCCAGGTCAGTACAAAAACTGCAACAATTTCATGTACTTATGCGAACACCTCGCCAAATATGGACTCAGCGCCACCTGCTCGTTTTTCGCGACATCACATGGCAAGTCACTATGCGACGGAATCGGAGGAACGATAAAGCGAGAAGCAAGAAACGAAAGTTTGCCACGACCGTACAACGAACAATTTCTTGATGTCGAAAAATTGCTGGAGTTCTGCAAACAACGGATCGGAAATATACAATGCGAAGTCGTTTGGAAAAAAGATGTTGATGCAATCCGAGACATAGGAGCTAGTAAAGCATTCACCGTACCTGGGACACGCAATTTTCATGAATTTGTTCCAAAAAATAGTCACATCATTCAATGCAAAAAAGTGAGCACCGATACGAATTATTGTTTGGCATACGATCTTATCAATAAAAAAAACTTAAAATTTATGCTGGTTTTTCATTTTAAAACTTGTTTGAACTATTTCCCAAAACTATAATTGTTTCTTTTTACGAAAATGAAAAACTAAAACATTTTGAGATGACTTTAAGTGAATTTGAACTATTAAAGAGTTGTAACATTGTCCCAGATCATTGGATTGGTACGTTTTTTTTTCTTAATTATACAGAATTTAATGGAGAATAAAATGGTATTACTCAAAAAGTCGTACACTTATAGGCAACATATAAAAATTAATAAAGAATGCAGAAGTCAAAATCACAAAAAAATATGTTTTTTGAATTTTCTCAATTTTGACCTACTAAACATGCTTTCCCCAAAAAAATATTTAAACCCCATCAAAGTACACATGTTTTAGAGTAACTTAAGCACGGAAAAGTAATTTTAAAAATATATGTTTTTCGGGAATAATTTAATGAAAAAAACACCTTAAAAATCACAAATTTGTATATTTCTCCTATTAGAGGTGAAAATTTTCGGGTTTTTCGGTGATTTTTGGATTCTACGGTCAATTTCCCTTAGGAATAGTGCTCGAAACCAATTTTTTTCATTAAACTATTCAAACTGTAAACAAATTTCCAAAATTGTACTCTGGAACGTTGAAAATGAGTGAAATTTTAATTTTGAGTTTTACGGCCGCTATGTACATAAAAATTTTTTTCTTTCTATCAACTTATCATCAGTTTGCCATGAGGAATCAGCATTTGGGTGGCATTTTTGAATCTGAAATGGGCCCATGTAGTGCCATGTTGTTTTGGTGTGGAATTACCCACATACATATTTACATACATACATACATTTTTCCCATTTCATTTTTATATATATAGATATATATATATATAGATATTTATTAATTCATATAGGCCAACCCGAAAAAATAAGGGTGTGTCGCCGGGAGTTGATCCACGGATCTACCAATTTGTACTCGGTGTGCCCTTACCACTAGACCATAGCACGGCATTCGGGTATATGAATTCACTTAGAAAGCAATTTTGAATATCAAGATAAAATTTGAGGTCTTCTCAATTAATCTAACTAGATTGAACCAGGTCGACGGAGAAATTTGTGGAGCCGTTAGAGCACACCGAGTACAAATTGGTGGATCCGTGGTTCAACTCTGGAGGCACACCCTTATTTTTTCGGGTATATTCATAAATATTTAATTATAAAAATTAATATCATTTTACCTTTTTTTTTTTAATTTTTTAGTAAATCTTCTCTCGTGATTCAAACAATCACTCCATTTTTTTCTGTTACTAAAAACATTCGATCTTTTGGTTGCGTTTTATAAATTCAACTTTGAATTGTGATGTCACACTTAGAGAAACCCCCTGATCCCCCATGTCACAATTAGTAACGTTTAGTCCAGACCCCTAACCCCCTAACACCTTACGTATATGTGGATGACCCCTTATTAAAAAAAAAAAAAAAAAAATTAATAATATTCGCCGAAATGCCTTTTGAGGTCCTCAGAATCCATTTATGTACTTTTTGGAATGATGTGTATGTGTGTGGTAATTTTTTTTCGTCAACGAAAAACTTTTGGTAAACATCGGACCATTAGGGGGAGAGGGGTGTACCCAATATTTTTTTTCTCACATCACCTATAATTTTTTTTTTTTTTTTTTTTTTTGATATTCAGAAACTAGACTTTCTCCTGAGTAAAATGATATATAACATGTAAAACTTCGGGCCATTAGAGGGGAAGATCTAGCAAGGGCGGTCCTAGCCTTACATTTTGGGGGGGGGTCAATGTTTTTTTTTTTTTTTTAATAAAAAACATTCACACTTTTTTCTCATTCACACTCACACTCATACACACATTCACACAGTTTTCTCGGCAACTCAGGCCATATAAGACTTAATTGACGATAACCGTTGTATTGAAAATATCTACCTACGAACATAGCCGAACGATTATCACTGGAAGGAAACAAGTGTATTTGCAAAAGGAGCTTATTATAAACCATGAATATTAAAGATTTTGGTGCCCCCGTGTTCAGTGTAGTTGGTAGCGTGCTTACTTGTGCCTTGTATACCAAAGGACCGGGGTTCGGATCCCAAGCAGTCCGATGAATATTTATTTAAATTATTTGGATACCAAATAGTATAAATAAATGGGCCTGGACCCCAATAAATATATATTAATAAAATATGAGTATCGTTTAAGTATTAAATGGCCTAAGTTGCCGAAAAGATTGTGTGAGTGGGAAAAAAGTGTGTTAAAAAAAAAAAAAGATTTTGGGGGGGTCACGACCCCCTTGACCCCCCTCTGGGACCGCCTTTGGCGCTGATTGGCCAGAAAAAAAGGAAGTGAAGTTAGAGAGGGAAATTTAAAACCCTAAAATTTTTCATTTGCTCGCTGAAGGCGAGCAAGGGGTTTCAAGGGACCTAGCAGCCTAGCAAGTGGTAAAGCCTTGTTTATTATTACCAGGTAAAAGTAAATGCTGCATTCGTTAAAGATCGCTTTAGGAAATTAATTCGTTCTTGAGAAAAACGAGACAATAAAAAAATGATATGGAAGCAGAGGTGACAGCCATGTCTTTCGCTGATTCCTGCCAGTCACATGGCCTGACATCTTTATTGAGATAAATTCATGTTAAGACAATGGCGGTGCGGTGCGGCTCGGTCGTCCATTGGGTGTGTTTTAGACTATGCGCATATTAATTGATGTTTCAAGTTTAAAATAACTACAACTCTGACCATAAGAGAGAAGTCATTGTATCATTGATGATAATATCATGCTCAAGAGTTATTTTTATTATTTTCAACAACAACATAACGAACTATTTTGAATTTCAAATCAATTAACAAAAAAATTATTTATTTTTTTTAAATAAATTAAATTTTTTTTCACTGGTATACTTAAAATAAAAGTGATAATGAAAATACATATTGTACCAACACCAAATAATGGTCGATAGGGAAAAGATCAACTAATTAATAAATTCTAGGAAATATTAAAAATAAATTATTTAAAAAGAAAATGATAAGAGTGAACTGATTATCAGAAAAATAATATTTTAAATTAAATTGGCAAGAAAATCAAAGATAAACTCATCTTCTAAAATGTGAAAGTGATTTAGAATTAAGGGATTCAAAATTTGTTATTTGGCAGTAAAAGACGAGTGGAATGAGGATCTAAATAATTAACAAATCAAGAGTCCAGAGACATTAAAAATTGGTTACTTTTGGAACTCGAATCAGAAGGACGAACGACGAGTTTCACGTCAGGCGGTGTGAAAATGTGACTATAAAAATGCAAGGCAATGAAAACTCGGGAGCTCCATTTTTACAAAGCGCCTTTAACACAGCTCAAAACATAAACCAATCAAGAGCTCACAATTTTAACACTATTAAATAATCAAATCAAATAATTAAAACAAATAAAATAATTAAATTCATATAAAAACAAAATAAAACAAATAATATTTTAAATATAACGTATTTAGTTATTGAAGGGGTTTATAAGTTTTTTACTTTCTCTATAGTAGTCTATAGTGTCTATGTAATATATAGAAAATATATAAATGTTTAGTATAAACTAATTGGGATTCATAAGGAAACGCTGGTTGGGTGCAGAGTCTATTGATAGGGAGGAATTCTTTAAAATTATGAACGGTGGGAACTGGAGGGGATTAGCTGGATACTCAGCGGAGGCCTGGAAATACAGGTGGACTCTTGTTGAGGAATTTAATTATTGAAACTTTTTCTGTTGAAAGGAAACAACCTAAAAATTCTGTGAAAAGCAAACGGTCCATAGGACTATGCTTACTGGTGAACTATTTTATTTTACTGTGTATTTGTTGTTGTATTTGTGTTTGTTTTGTAAAGTCAAAAATTATATATTGTACATTGTGAAATAAAATAAATATTATTATTATTATTATTATTATTATTATTATTATATAAATGTTTATATAGATGTTGTATAACCGGAGGTCATTTGCTTAAAAATTTCACATTGAGATGCATGACAAAGAAATTAAATTAAATTTTATTTATCAGGATTTATTTGAGCTTAGACGAACAACCCAAGTAAATAAACGAAGAAACGAAGAAAAGAAGAAAGAAAATAATACAACAATTACAAAAATCAAGCAATTAAAAACATATCAATCAAATCAACAATCAAAGAATCTGCGAGTTGACTTCCTACACCGATTTCTGACATCCTAATATGAATCGACATTTCGGTCTACAAGGAAGCTGCCTTCGTCGAGCCGAACCACCACATAGCCGCCGAAGATGTCAATCCAGACTCAACAAATCATCACACATCATTATACAGTTAAGCTCAACTCACTCGATTTTCTTGCCAAATAATAATTATAAAAAAGAATTTAAATGAACAATAAACTTTGAAACAAATAATAATTAAACTTAATTTAACAAATAGAAACTATAAGGACCTAATAAATAATAATCTAATAATTTAAATAAAATAATCACAACGACATTTCGGTCAGTAAAAGGGAATTTCTTAGGCCAAGTGTTCAATAATAATTAATCATAATACACGGTTTGAGGAATTCCGTAAATTCGATTAATCTTTTTTTTATTAAACATTCCAAATTAAAACCGAGGTCATTGATATTACTTTATCTCAAGAAAGGAGAAAAACAATTTATAATAATTTATTGAAATTTAAACAAATAGAATTAATTAAAGAACACACATATTTTTATAAAACAAATTGAAAGTTAATCTCGATCGCAATATTTTTTCCATAAATAAATTGGTCTTTATTAATTAAATGCTTTTATTTAACTTACTCTTTCAAGGTCACCAACTTTGAGTCTTTGTTTAGGACACTTCCCGATGAGCTAGAGGTGTGAAATTTAATAGTTTAGGGTCATTTTTGATGACGCCACTATATGGTGGTTTTGATCAAAATAGACTAAACTAATGTGGTACTTTATTTGAAACCCCGAATTAATGTAATTTCAAAAGACTTCCCGATGGGCTAGAGGTGTGAAATGTAATACTTAATGGTCATTTTTTATGTTAATGAATAATTTTTTAATTGGGGCAAAATAGGTCAAACTAATGGGGTACTTTATTTGAAGCCTCACGCAAATAAGGCCCTATTAACTAGTTTTGAATTTTGATATTTACGAGTCATTTTTTTATGATAATGAATAATTTTTCAATTGAACCAAATCAAAATTGGCCAAACTAATGTTCTTTAATTAAAGCTCTACCCTAATTAGACAATTTTAGAAAATTTCCCGATATTATTTAAAAGCCCCTAATTTTGAAAGTTAATTTTAAAAAATCACACGAAAAAAAAGACTAAAAAGCTTAAAATAAAAATAAAATAAAAAAAGGTTTTAAAAAAAATGCTTTTATTTAAATTGAACTAAAAAGGAAAAAATAATTTAATTTAATTTAATTGTTCTTGTTAAAATTGTTGAATATTTATGACTTAAAATAAAAGTGTGGGCGCTTCGAAGTTATTCCGAGGCTTCCCTTAATCTCCGAGTATCAATGAGCGCCCCACGCTTTTATTTTAAGTCATTAATATTCAACAATTTTAACAAGAACAATTAAATTAAATTAAATTATTTTTCCCTTTTTAGTTCTATTTAAATAAAAGCATTTTATTTTAAATCTTTTTTTTATTTTATTTTTTTTAATTTATTCTTTTATTTTCGTAATCAAAACCCAGGGTGCAACAAATTATTTCAGATAATAACAATAAATACCATTACACAGGCAACAGGGATTGGGGCGACCTGAAGGCCGAAATATTTTACCCTAATCCTATTCAGAGAATAACATCTCTGAATAACTTTTCTCTAAACTTAATTTTTTTAAATAAACATCTAATCATTTTATAATAGGGAAAAGTCTGTATCAAATCAATATTTTATTATTTTGAAACAATTTGCCACTATATTTTATTAATATAATCGTTAAATAAAAATAAATAAATTTCTGGACGTCATTTGAAAGGTCTTGAAAACAAAAGAATAAAATAAATAAAGGGTCGGACTAAGCCGAACTTTTCCCACCCACTATTCAAGAAAAAAATATTGCCCCCCTCCCCTCTCTTATGGTCCAATGTTTTACATATTATATATCATTTTACTCGGGAGAAAGTCTAGTTTCTGAATATATAAAAAAAAATTATAGGTTAAGCAAGAAAAAAAATATTGTCCCCCTAGAGCCTTCCCTAGAAACCCGCCTAGAGCTCAAGGGCTGTCCCAGAGGAGGGGTCAACCCCCAAGATCTTTTTTTTTTTTAACACACTTTTTTCCCACTCACACAATCTTTTCGGCAACTTAGGCCATTTAATACTTAAACGATACTCATATTTTATTAATATATATTTATTGGGGTCCAGGCCCATTTATTTATACTATTTGGTATCCAAATAATTTAAATAAATATTCATCGGACTGCTTGGGATCCGAACCCCGGTCCTTTGGTATACAAGGCACAAGTAAGCACGCTACCAACTACACTGAACACGGGGGCACCAAAATCTTTAATATTCATGGTTTATAATAAGCTCCTTTTGCAAATACACTTGTTTCCTTCCAGTGATAATCGTTCGGCTATGTTCGTAGGTAGATATTTTCAATACAACGGTTATCGTCAATTAAGTCTTATATGGCCTGAGTTGCCGAGAAAACTGTGTGAATGTGTGTATGAGTGTGAGTGTGAATGAGAAAAAGGTGTGAATGTTTTTTATTAAAAAAAAAAAAAAAAAAAAAAACATTGACCCCCCCCCAAAATGTAAGGCTAGGACCGCCCTTGATCAGCGCCCTGACAGGCACATACATACAGGGGCAGTAAGTCAGCCGCTAACGATTTTTACTTTCTCGTACCCTATATATGAAATATATAGAGAGAGAAAGTATTGCGATCATGTCAAAAATTCGATGTCGAGATTTTGATGGATATACATGTTTTGAGGTCCCCTGAGTCCAAAAAAGTGGGTCCCGCAAATTGGTCTGTGTGTGTGTGTGTGTGTGGACAGATTTTTAGCATGAAGGAATTGAGCTACCGGATTGAAATTTTATATTTAACTTAGATACCTTTGAAGAATCTCAAAATAAGCTTTTGAACAAAATCGGCTAAAAAGTACTAGTACTTTACTGAAGTACTTTTTCAGTTTTTTTCGATTTTCTCAAAATTCCCTCCAAGGATTTTTTTTAAAATTCATAAATCAACTATTTTTTAGATGCTCTTTAAAATGTATATTCCCATTTTGCCGTTGAAATCTTCTGAAGACCACTTTACTCTTGTTCTTCATAGGAAAGATAGAAATGGTTGCCATGGTAACGGAATTTAAATCTTTTTCTTTTTATTAGATTAAAAAATATTTAAACGCCCATTTTTTTTTTATTTTTTTTCTGTCTTTAATTTAATTGTTTCGGAGAAAACATATATCTCTCTCACAAAATTATCTTCTCTCTCTACGCGTTTTAAACTTTCCGCCTAATCTTCGCATTTGACCAATGTTAATTTCCTATAGGGAATTGTATGTTAATTTCGATTCAACAGAGGGTCCCCTTTGGAACTTTTTACTCATTTAAAATTTTTTTTCCAATTCTTATGAAATTTTGTATTTATTTACGATTCTATATTGTGTATAAAATGTCTAAATATGAGATTAAAATTTTGAAAAATAACCATAGTTTATTTCAAGCAGTCAACATTTAAAATGCAAGTTTGAAACCAAGGTGCTATGGGAAACTAAATATATCTCGACACAAAAAATCTGGTGTGACCAACACGGTGCACAACTTTCTCTTACCCTTCGGTAAGAGAAAGTTGTGTGTTGTGCGCCAGTCACACCAGATTTTTATTATAGTAAATGAATAAGAAGATGATTTTTTACTTTCTCTTAGTTTTTTTATTTCTACATTTATTCTCTCTTACTATCATTGTATAATAAATGCATGATATCTCCATTTGAATATATTTTTACGATGATCTCCTTAAGAGCATTGTTCTTTGTCAGTCTCTCTATATCTTAATTAACGAGACGTTCATAGAATTAATACTTGTCTCTTGTCACTATAACTATTTTTACTTTCTCAAATTCGTCTCTGGGTGTGTGTCTGTGTGTGTGTGTGTGTGTATGTGTGTGGACACTTTTGACCATGAAGGAAATGAGCTAGGATGTTGAAATTTTATATTTAAGTTAGGCATCTTCCGAACTCGGGTAAATAAGCTTTTAAACGAAAAAATACAAGTACTTTACTGATCTACTTTTTCAGTATTTTTAGATTTTCTCAAGATTCGCTCCAACAATTTTGATTAAAATTCATAAATTTTGTTGTTGTAATTCACTGTGTTGTGTATGACGGTGGCGTTTCCTTTGTCCGCCGAGAGAATAACGATGACAAAATGTCCAAGCCTAAGAACAGCATAGATTACAAAAAGACACTCGACAATCCCACCACATACCTTGAAACAACGACACGGAGGCTCATCGCGAATTCCAACTTCGACTCAGTCATCAAACTACAAATGGCACTTCCTCCAGAATACCCAAAGCCTACGGTCTATCAAAATTCACAAACCCGGGGTCCTTCTACGACCTATAATCAGCGCCTTCCGCTAACCCACAAACTAGCGCAACACCTAGGCAAAACCCTTCAACCGCTCGCAGAAGAAGCTCCTTCCTATGTCAAAAACACGGCCTCCAATCACTTTCTAAACCGCTTACAGGACTTCCAAATATCTCCAGACATCATGTTGGTCAGTTTTGACATTGTATCCCTATTCACCAAGATCCCGATCAACAAAACTTTAAACATCCTTAAAACAAAACACCGAATCCCACCCGAAACCATCTCATTAATCAAATACTGCACCTCAAACATGTACTTCACTTTCAACAACCAATTCTACAAACAGGTCCAAGGGACACCAATGGGCTCCGCCCTCTCATTGGTGTTGGTCAATATTTTCATGGAAGACTTCGAAAACAAAGCCTTAAACACGTCTTTATCACCAAAAACTTAAACGAAGGTTTCTCACACACAGTATACAGAAAACCAACCCACACAAATCGGTATCTTAATGCCGATTCCCACCATCACCCAGCACAATTAAACTCAGTAATCCTTACCCTCGTAACACGATCTCTCATACTAACCGACAACCAAAAACGACAAAAAGAAATACATAAACTAACCGAAGCACTAACCCAAAATGGTTACAACAAACGCCAGGTACTTAAACCAGGGAGGTAGGGAGGGACAATAAGCTGCGAACATAGGCGAGGTAAGTGTCAACCGAAGTGGGAGGGTGAGGAAGCTTATCGGCCATCTTGCTACGAACAAAACATTAGACCTGTGCATTGGAACCTGTGTAAGGGCCGGTTTTTTCATGTTTGGGTAGTTAGTGAAGTGTCTGTCAAAGTGCTTTTTTTTGTAGTGCAGAAACCCTCTTCATTTTTATTCTTATAGTAAAATATATGACATCCCATCATTTTATTTAAAAAAGAACTAGATATATTTGTTATTTTTATTTTGATTCAATTTCTTTTAACAATAAAGAGATGAGATGTGATATATTTTACAATATGCAAAAGGTTAGGCCCACTGGTATCTGAGGCATCCATTTGTTTTCATTTTGCATAACCCAGCCTTGGAGTATATGTATATGTATATATGTTGAATTTTTTGCCAAGCTCTCTGTTAAATTAGCCCGAGCCAAAGGTTCTGGGTTCGCTTTAGCAAAAACGTGATATTAGGAACACAAGCCTGGCACCAGCATCCTAACTTCACGTATAAAAATAACAGAAGCATTCTTCATTCTATCCCTTTTTTACTTTCTCTTACCTATGTATATATGTAATATATATATAGAGAGAAAGTATTGGATTCATGTCAAAAATTCGATGTCGAGATTTTGATGGATATACACGTTTTGCGGTCCCCTGAATCCAAAAAAGTGGTTTTCGCGACATGGTCTGTCTGTGGGTGTGTGGGTGGATGGGTGGGTGTGTGGGTGGGTGTGTGTTCAATTTTAAGCATGAAGGAATTGAGCTATGAGGCTGAAATTTTATATTTAAGTTAAACACTCCCCGTGACCGGAAAAATAAGCTTTTAATCAAAATCGGCCAAAGAGTACTAGTACTTTACTGATGTACTTTTTCAGTTTTTTTCGATTTTCTCAAAATTCGCTCTAACGATTTTGATTAAAATTCAAAAATCAATTATTTTTTAGATGCTCTTCCAAATATATATTCTTGTTTTGCCCCCAAAATTGTTTGAAGCACACTTTACTTTTGTGCTTCATAGGAAAGATAGGAGAAATGGTTGCCATGGTAACAAAATATAAATATTTTCACACTTAAAAATTTTACATCTGAATTCATATGTTCAGTACTGTCGGGAACTAAATACATGTCGACACAAAAAATCTGGTGTGACAAGCACAGTACACAACTTTCGATTACCGAAGGTAAGAGAAAGTTGTGTGCTGTGCGCCAGTCACACCAGATTTTTTTGTTATTATTCATTTTATGTCAGTCAAGATTACCCCAACAGCACAAAATATTGCAGCAATGTTGCAGAAACATTGCGAATCTTGGCAACATTGCAGCGGCAATATTCCAAACTAGCAACATTGCTGTTTGAGCTGCAATATTGCATCAATGTTGCCGCAATATTGTCAACATTGAGCAAGATTGCAATATTCCGTGCTCTGTGGGTATATATCTAGGATATTTGGCAAGGTGTTGAAGATGATTATTTGAATATATTCTAATATCCAAGTTGATGTTCGAGGGTTGGCCAACTCCCTCTGGCGCACTCTGGCGAGACGAAGCTTCAACTAAAGCATTTCAAATTTTAAATTTTATTAAAAAAGGGGAGGGGAAAAATTTTCAAAAAAAAAAAAAGTTAAAATGATATGACGGACGATGGTAGACGATGAAATTGGACTAAAAGAAATGATGAAAGAGTTAGAAAAGTACTGTGATAGAAATCGGTTAGAAGTTATTACTGATAAAACAAAAATTGTTAAATTTCAAAAAGGAGGAAGAAGAGGAAAGAAGGAAAAGTGGGAGTATAAGGGAAGTAAAATTGAAGAAACTAGCAAAATAAAATATCTCGGGACAATTTTCACTTCAGGAAATTCGAAAAGAGAACATATTAAGAGCCAGACAAATAAGGCTAAGAAAATTATAAGAACAGTCTGGGGAATAATGAAAAGAGCGCGGATCAAAAACATTAACAAAAAAATGTATTTATTCGATTCATTAATAAAATCGGTGTTAATGTATGGAGTCGAAATTTGGGGATGGAAGGAAAGATTGGAGGTAGAAAGGATACAGGGGCAATTTATAAAGATGATAACCGGTATATCAAGGAGCACACCAGACTATATTTGGAGGAGAGAAATGGCAAGAACAAAAATGACAACTATGGCCATGAAAAACTTATTCAAGTTCATAATTAGAATCGAAAAGAAAAAACCAGAAGCCTGGGTGAAGATTTGCTGGGAAGAAATAAAAAGAGGAGTGAAAAATGGAAGAGGAACGGAATGGGGAAACGCAATGAAGGAAAGGATGGAGGGATTAGGGAGGAGCTGGAGAAGTGTGGTGGACTAGGAGGACCGTCAAAAGATGATCTCAATAATGGAGGAAATGTTGAGAACGGACCTTGAACAAATTGTCCAAAACGACTGGGCAAAGGTGGACACATCGAATTACTGCCATTATTATAAAAAAATAAAAAACAGTATAGAGATGTCAACCTATTGGCGAAATAATAAATGGCAAGAAGAAACCAAAAAACTCTGGGCGCGAGCAAGATGTGGGAATATATGGAGGGGGAGAGAAGACAGAGGAGGAAAAATGTGCAGGGGATGTGAGAAGGAGAAAGAAACAGCGCAACATTGCGAGAATTGCAGCGAATTCGAGAGGAAAATAGGAAGAGAAATGAAAGAATGGTGGAAAGGACTGACGGAAGAAATAGATGATGGGATGATAGAATTAATAAGAAGAATAGAGAGAACAAGAGAAGAGGAGGAGGAAGAAAGAAGAATCCAAGAAGGATGAAACCAAAAACCCAAAAAAGGGTAATGGTGGCTATATTTATTTAAATTTATCATGTATGATAGAATGTAGACTATTTTTTTGTAATTGATTTTGTATTTTGATAAGTAAATAAATAAATAAATAAATAAAAATAAAAAAATAAAAAAAGTTAAAATGATATGAATTTTTTGGAGAAAATACAAGTTTCGGTTTCGGTTACGGTTTCGGCCGAAACAAAGATTGAGGCCGAATATTCGGTTTCGGCTGAAAATCTTGTTTCGGTCGGACCCTATAGAAAACTTCAAAAAACCCTTAATACTGAAGAGAGTTTATTCCCTGGAAGAGGGTTTCTGCATTGCACACTACCCATAGGTTTTCTTTCTACCCAAACATGAAAAAACCGGCCCTAAAAAGTATAAGAAATAACCAGCGAAAAATTAATGAATAAATAATTAATAGTAACAACTATTTATCATATAATATATAAGGTATGTTTTTATGATTTTTTTGCCCTTATTCATCTTATATCGAAGTTAAATAATTAATATTTATCATTATTTTAAAATTTATTGACAACTCTCTTTGAGGTTAAAACTTTTATTTTTTTACTACCAAATAAGTAGTTTTATAACATTATTTATTTATTTAGGAGTCAAAAAAAATCCAAGACATAGGCAGCCAAAATTATTTCTTTTATTATTGCCGTTCCAGGCTGACGTTTCGGCCACTGGTCTAGGCCATCTTCAGAGCTAAAATATATTATTTATTTATTTCTATTTAGTTTTTTCTCATATAAAGGATTTTTTTTTCAAAAGGAAGCAAATTGTTCGACATATGGTTGTTCCAATCGTAGCGATGAACCAGGCAAAAGTAAAATGCAAAAAATAGAGGAGATTTCAAGGAAAATAACTTTTCACTCGTAAGTATACATTATATCAACGTTCTAATTAGCAAAGTGCCTAACTCCATTTTTGTTTATTTTTCAGGAGAGCCAAAAAACATTTGATTGTTATTGTTAGTGCCACTGTTAAAAACTTTTCGGGCTAAAAATTGAATTTTCTTATTAAGAAGCATTGAGACAATTTCTTCTTATGTAAAATAAAAGCGAATTAAAAAACATTTTTATAAGATTTTTAATTGACGATCTATTTTTTCCCATTTTCCCAAACATTTCTGGCAGCATGCAAGTTTGCTGATAAGTGTGAGGAATTATTAAAGAAAAAATAATATATAGAAATTTTAAAAGCAATTAAACGACTGTCTTCTACTGGAACTTCGAGGACGTTTGTTCCCATCATCAGTATGATATGATATGATCATCAGTATGATACTATACAAATTTAGATAAAAATATATACCGGTATATTTAATATTCGGAACCGACCGAAGTTTCGGCCAATTTTTACTTTTGTATATGAAATACAATTTTCGGTTTCGGCTAAAAATCTTGTTTTGGTCTGACTCTATTTAATATAATCATTTTTTCCAAGGCCAATGATATGGTCATTAAGTTACTGTCTAAATTTTATAAAATTTGAACGGTTTATTATCCAACTTATTGCTGAATATTTCAATTTCCCATATTCAAATTTTATTTAATGTGCGCTTATATCTTATTTAATGTGATTAATCTAAAAAAATCTTGAATCTTGAAAATAAAAAAAAAAAGCTTCTATAAGTTGTAGATATTTTAAAAAGCTTTAATTAAAAAAAAAACATTTGAGTTCGATAGCTTCAAAATTGTGGCCGCAACCTCTCAAACTCTGCACCTCGAAACGCGCACCTTAACTCCTTAGCTATGATAAATGACACCGTATAATATATATTATTTGTAATTTATTTAAACTTGCTATTTTTGAGAGATTATTATTCAATTTTTATAAGTAAAAAAACATCTCAAATAGCATATATCACTTAATTAGGAAATTTTTGCGCTCTTAAGAATATTTACTTTTTTTCTGATTTTAATTTTTTTGTGGACTAAAAACCTAAAAAAATAAAGAAACTATAATTTTAAATAGTCCGTTTATTCGTTTATTTATTTAGGGGGCAGTATAATATTGAAAATCTTTATTAAATCTATATATAATTTTATATTGGGTTCAATGGATATTTCAATATTTTGTGAGTACCAAGATATCGGACGTGACGTAGGTTCTCAGCTCAATGTCCCCAGCGGCGTAACCAGCCTTTGAGAGCGGGGCGGGGGGGGGGGGCGAAGCTCAACTAGGGCGCCGATTTTCCAGGGGGCTCAGCCCCCTGGACCCCCTTGCTCGCCTTCGGCGGGCAAATTTCTTGCATCCTGTAATTTCCTCAGCGAATTTGTGAAACAAATGAATTTGTTTATATTTACATGTTTTTTATAGACACCTGTATGATTTTGTTTTGATTTTTCTTTGCTTTTACGAAAAATGTCGTTTTCTTCTGTGATTATTTCAAAAACTATTCAGTTTTCGGAAAAATATCAAAGAATAAAAACTTTTTAAAATTGAGTATTTTATCATAATATAACAAAGAAATTGAAAATTTCGAAATTTCTGAAAAACTTATTAGGTAAAGTACTACTTCCAAGTGACGTATTTACTCCAAAAGTTGAGAGAAATCTACAATTTTAGTGTAAGGAGCATATACCAAATTTCATCTATCTAGCTGCTTTGGTTTTTAAGCAATCGTGTTCACACACACACCCAGACGTAATTCAAAAAGAATAAACGAGAAAGTCTCGGGGAAGTCATTCGCCATATTTTTTTTTTAACACACACTTTTTTCCCATTCACACTCACACACACATGCACACAGTCTTTTCGGCAACTTAGGCCATATAAGACTTTGACTTTGACATTTGGTATCCAAATGGCTTAAATAAAATCATCGGACTGCCTGGGATCCGAACCCCCGATTAGAGCCCTGCACGGGTACGGGTTGACCCGTAGGCCCGTGTTGGATCCAGCTGGCCGACCCAATTCATTAATTAGTCGATTGTCAGCGATTGTTATTTATTATTAATTAAAGAATTAAAATAAATGTTTTATTTATAATTACGTCTAATTCTTTTTCTATTATTTTACGCGTATATCGGCCACCGATATAACATAATTGGCGACGAGGCAAAATATTAAATATTAAATAAATATATATTTAATTAAAATTATCTGAAAATGGAAAAAATATTTACATTGGAAGATGTTCAACGAATGCTTCAACAAGCTTACAACGCGCAAACGAACGATAATGAAAAATTAATAAATTCTCTAGCGGTGAGAATAAATGAATTTAATTTTGATCCAGAAAGTGACCAAACGTTCGACATATGGTTTGCAAGATACCAAGATGTTTTTGAAATTGATGGAGCTCGTCTGGATGATGCCGCAAAAGTTCGTTTATTAATCAGCAAGCTAAGTAATACATGTTTTAGACGTTATAGAGATTTAATTCTTCCTAAGAAACCGAATGAATATAAATATGATGAAACGGTTTCACTTTTAACCAAACATTTTGGTAAGTCCACATCAATTTTTAATTTGCGATATCAATGTTTTAAATTATCTAGAGAACAAACCCAAGACTTCAAATCTTTTGGAGCACTGGTAAATTCTCATTGTGAGAAAATAGAATTTAAAAAGTTAGACATTGAACAATTTAAATGCTTAATTTTTGTTTCCGGTTTACAAGCCAAAGGGGATGCCGAGATTCGTACGAGATTGATTGCGAAGATGGAGACAGAAACCAATATAAAATTTCAATGAATTCGAGAATTATAAAATTTCAAGATTTACTCGATGAATGTAATAGATTTGTTATGATCAAAAATGATTCAAGTATGAAAGAAAAAGGTAACAGCGAAATAAAAGCGGTAAGCACGAATAAATTTTGTAAACAAAATAAAAATGAACAATTTAATCAAATTAGAAGAAATTCTAAAAATAATTATAAATCTCCTTCACAATCAACTCCTAATATTAAGCCTTATTACCCTTGCTGGCTCTGTGGAGAACCACATTTTGCGAGAGACTGCAAATTTGTGGACCACACATGTCAGGTTTGCAAAAAAACAGGCCATAAAGAAGGCTATTGTCATTTTCGTAAACCGAACGTGAATAAATTTAATAATAATAATTATAAAAAGAAAATTAATTCGAAATCGGAACCGAATAATTTTAATAATAAAAATAATAGTAATTTAAAAGTAATTTATTCTATAAATGAAAATAATTTTAATAATAAACGCAAATTTATTGATATATATATAAATGACAGGGCTATAACATTACAAATTGACACGGCCTCTGATATTACAATTTTATCGAAAGATTCGTGGGAAAAATTAGGGCGGATCCCTTATAAAAAAACAGATCATTGTGCAAAGAATGCATCGGGACAGAGAGTAAAATTATTAGGTGAAGTTTTTTGTAATTTTTCATTTAGAAATTTGAAAAATGAAGGAAAATTTTATATCGCAGAGGAAAATGATCTCAATTTATTAGGAATAGATTGGATTGATAAATTAAAATTATGGGACATGCCAATTTCTTCTATATGTAATTATATAGAAAATTCCGAAACTGAAAATAAACTATTAAGGGAAACAGTTATTAAAGAAAATAGAGAAAAATTTAATAATGTTTTTCAAAAAGGCTTAGGCTGTTGTATTAAAGCAAAAGCAAATCTTAATTTGAAACAAGATGCAAAGCCAATTTTTCGCACAAGTCGTCCAGTTCCGTACGCAACTAGAGAAATTATTAATAAGGAAATAGAAAGACTAGAAGAGCTAGGGGTGATTTCTAAAGTAAATCATTCGGATTGGGCAGCACCTATAGTTGTCGTTAAGAAAAAAAATGGACAGATAAGAATTTGCTCAGATTTTTCGACCGGGTTAAATGATGCCTTAATGCAACATCATTATCCGTTACCCTTACCAGAAGATATATTTTCTAAATTAAATGGCAGTGCATTTTTTTCAAAAATAGATCTTTCTGACGCGTATTTACAAATAGAAGTGGAAGAAAATTCAAAACACTTATTAACAATAAATACGCATAAAGGGTTGTATCGATATAATCGATTACCGTTTGGAGTTAAAACGGCCCCGGGAATTTTCCAACAAATTATGGACGAAATGTTAGCGGGTACCGATACCGCGTTTGCTTATTTAGATGATATCATTATCACCGGAAAAGATGAAAATGATCATCGCAAAAATTTAGAAAATGTTTTCAAAAAATTAAATGATTATGGTTTTCGAATAAAACCAGAGAAATGCTCATTTTTTATGACCGAAATCAAATTTTTAGGGGTTATTATAAATAGTAAAGGAAGATTTCCTGATCCTAAAAAAATAGAAGCAATTGTAAAAATGCCTCGACCTAATAATTTAACCCAATTAAGATCCTTCTTAGGACTTGTGAATTATTATAATGAATTTATAAATGAATTAACAAATATTCGAAGCCCATTAGATAATTTATTACGTAAAAATACTGAATGGAGTTGGCCTAAAGAATGTGATCAAGCATTTAACAAAATAAAAAATATTTTGATTTCAGATCTGGGATTAACTCATTTTGATCCAAATAAGAGCATTGTCGTAGCCGCAGATGCCTCACAAAATGGATTAGGAGCTGTTATAATGCATAAATTTGAAGATGGAAGCTTCAAAGCCATTGCACACGCATCTAGAACATTAACGAATGCCGAAAAAAATTACAGCCAAATTGAAAAAGAAGGGTTAGCCTTGATCTTTGAGATAAAAAAAATTCCATAAATATATTTTTGGAAGAAAATTTAATCTATTGACCGATCACAAGCCACTTTTGACGATTTTTGGAAATAAAAAAGGTATATCTGCACACTCAGCAAATCGTTTGCAGAGATGGTCAATTTATTTAATGAACTACGATTTTGACATAGAATATTGTCCCACCAATAATTTTGGACAAGCTGACGCCTTGTCAAGGTTAATTGCCGAAAAACAAGATGGTGAGAACGAAGATTTAATTCTTGCGAAAATTGAATCGGAAATAAAACAAATTATGTCAGAAACAATCAGATTTTTACCCGTGACACGTAAAATGATTGAAGAATCGGGAAAAAAAGATAATAATATTGGAAAAGTAAAAGAATATATTACAACTAATTGGCCAAATAAGTTAGAAAATTTTGAATTACAAGAATATTATAAAAGACGAGACGCGCTTTCGATTGTAGATAACTGTTTAATGTTTGGAGATCGCGTGGTTATACCTACAGATTTAAGAAGACAGATGTTAAAGCAGTTCCATACAGCACATTCAGGAATGGAACGCACGAAATCATCCCGACTAGAAATTTTAATGTGAGACCTATTGGGGCCTCATTGGGATGCCCATTAGGGACGTACATTGGGATGTCACGCAAAAACCAATCTGGCCCTAATTGGGCAATCCCACTTGGGCCCCGATGAGGAAGTCCCAAAGAGGTCCCAAAGAGGCACCCCATCCCCTAGCCTCATAGGGAAATCCCTATGTGGCCCCATAAAGATCCCTCAGGGATGTCACGCAAAAGCCAATCTGGCCCGAATTGGGCAATCCCACTTGGGCCCCGATGAGGAAGTCCCAAAGAGGTCCCAAAGAGGCACCCCATCCCCTAGCCTCATAGGGAAATCCCTATGTGGCCCCATAAAGATCCCTCAGGGATGTCACGCAAAAGCCAATCTGGCCCTAATTGGGCAATCCCACTTGGGCCCCGATGAGGAAGTCCCAAAGAGGTCCCAAAGAGGCACCCCATCCCCTAGCCTCATAGGGAAATCCCTATGTGGCCCCATAAAGATCCCTCAGGGATGTCACGCAAAAGCCAATCTGGCCCTAATTGGGCAATCCCACTTGGGCCCCGATGAGGAAGTCCCAAAGAGGTCCCAAAGAGGCACCCCATCCCCTAGCCTCATAGGGAAATCCCTATGTGGCCCCATAAAGATCCCTCAGGGATGTCACGCAAAAGCCAATCTGGCCCTAATTGGGCAATCCCACTTGTGCCCCGATGAGGAAGTCCCAAAGAGGTCCCAAAGAGGCATCCCAACCCCTAGCCTCATAGGGAAATCCATAAGTGGCCCGTCCTTCAGTTGTCATTTTTATAAAGTTGATCCTTAAATAAATAAAAATAAATAAATACATTGCCTGAAAATGATTTAGCATATGATGATTAGGTAATTCAAGATGAAGAAAGTGAATTAATTTCTATTTCGCTTCAATTAAATTCTTAATAAAAGGAAAATCAAATAATTCTATAAATCAAATAATATTTGTTTTGATATCAATTTTCTTTAATTTGAGAATAAGATTACATATCTTTAAAATCCCCCCCCCCCCCCCTTTAAAAAACCCACCCCCCCCCTTTTTTTAAAAAATTCCATTTTCTCTTTGTGTCGATTTCAATATTTCTTGAGATTCGTTACTAAAATTGTTTAAAAAGATATGGATGTAAAAATAAGTTTATATCTCTAAAATAAATCACATTAATTTTTTTTACCTTGGCTATATATCTATAGTATTACCATCAGCTATCACATGTGGGAAAATATTTTTCCTTTCGCAAAAAATTTCTTTTAGTTCTCTGGAAATGTGAAAAATAAATAAATTAATTTTATAAATTTTTAATCTTTTTTTAATTTATCTATTTACCTTTCAAACGGACATTTAATAAATAAAGTTGATATTATGTTCCTTGTATTCATTTATCAAAATTAAAGAGGCTTCTTCAGGCCAATGCGTTCTTACGTCTAAAATTTCTAATGAATATAATTGAAAGAATTAAATAGATTAAAAGATTACATAAATAAAAAAAAAAATTAAAATTAAAATAGCAGCAAACGATCACAAGCTTTTTTTTCGATATTAAATATGTTTCCAAGGAGATTGAGAGAAAATGGCGACAGTTTGAAAGGTGGTCATCTACTAAAGCTTTGGCGCTGTGATCGCCCTGCACAATTCCATTGGGTCGGAGGCATGCCGAATAGGGAATTCCCTATAAGGGCCCAATTATAACCCAATCGGGAAATTCTCAGGAAAAATAAAATAACTTATAATCACTTTCGCGCAATTGGGTTCTGGGTATAAAAATATGCAGAAAAGTTCAAGCTTGAAACGAACAGAAAGGGCAAAATGTGTAAATTATACTGCAATGACAAGCGAAACGAACAAACCTAATTTCTAATTTTTAAATATTAAGTGATGCGTTATATGTAACAAATGACATCTATTGAGCCTCGCGACTCCAATTCTCATCATCTACGCATGCGCGAACACTGGATTTTATTTATTCCAAATAAGATACTACAGCAAATATTTTGTATAAGTTTTTATTTTAATGTTGGGATTTTCCATTTAGGTCCCACACAGAACCCAATTGGGAGAAACTGACTATAAGTTATTTTATTTGTCGTGGGAATTTCCCGATTGGGTTCTAATTGGGCCCTTCTAGGGATTTCCCTATTGGGCATGCCTCCTTGGGACCCCATGAGGTCCAGATGTATACGCTGGGTGATTCCAAAGAAATTTTTATTTTTATATTGGGATTTCCCGTTTAGGTCCCACACAGAACCCAATTGGGAGAAACTGACTATAAGTTATTATATTTTTCCTGGGGATTTCCCGATTGGGTTCTAATTGGGCCCTTATAGGGATTTCCCTATTGGGCTTGCCTCCTTGGGACCCCATGAGGTCCAGATGTATACGCTGGGTGATTCCAAAGTAATTTCTAGACGTGAAATTTTTATTTTTATATTGGGATTTCCCGTTTAGGTCCCACACAGAACCCAATTGGGAGAAACTGACTATAAGTTATTTTATTTTTCCTGGGG